>NW_023590973.1:2306515-2541761 GCF_014843425.1 Jatropha curcas
TAAACAACATTGTGCAGCAATAAACAATTTGCCCAACAAACATTTGATTTGACTAGATTCACTAGTAGTTCATTTGAGTAAATAATGCATTTCTTCTTGACAATTTAGGATCCTGTGCCTTAGATGGTCAGGATCATATGTTTTGTTTGAGTTGCAATTAATTTTTACTTTGATCATGAATCTTTTTCTTTTTCTATTTTTTCTATTTTTTCTATTTTTTCTTTTCTTTTTCATATCTTTTGGTATTGATATTTTTACACGATTCTCTCAACAATAGAAAATAAGTGAACTATCATAGAAACTGTTTAAATGGTCATATTAATTATTGGATTTAATAATTCTGTTTTTAGCTTGTAGGTATGGAACTATGCGAGATAATGTCATTAATCTCAAGGTTTGCTAATTCTCCTTCTAAGTCTGGTTCATTATTTATGACATTCAACTCTCAACACTATTTTTGCTCCAGGTGGTTCTTGCAAATGGAGATGTTGTCAAGACAGCTTCTCGTGCTCGAAAGAGTGCTGCAGGGTGTGTTCTCTTTTCTTTTTTGTTTCAATGAATATGTGAAAAGTAACTAGGCCTTTCCCAAAAAGGTACCAATGAAATTTCGAGGTAACCTCTATAATGATGTGAAATATTGATCCTGATCAAATAAACATAGAAAGGAATGCCAGAAAATTATCGGAAACTATTTTGTTTCTTCTCTTATACTTGTAGATTGTTGGGCTTGTTGAAATTGTGTGCATTAGGTATGATTTGACTCGCTTGGTGATTGGAAGTGAAGGAACCCTTGGCATAATAACAGAGGTCACTCTAAGACTTCAGAAAATTCCGCAGCATTCTGTGGTATCCAGATCCTTTCTTCGCTTGAAAGCTTTTTAAATAAGTAACAATTTGCTATTTTATATGTTTGCTTTCTTTGGATAAATGGGAATGTATGATCAAATTATTCTAACTTAGTAATAATTTGCTTTGTTATGTTTTTGCTATTCTATGTATATTATATAAGATTCTAGTCCATAACTGTCTAGACTGTAGAGGCAGAGCATATGTTACTTGTGCGTATAGAACTTGGATGTTGTTAAAATATTTTATTTTATTTTTTAAGTTTTTGTCTTATAAGCAGAAGAGTTCATAAAACATAAGAAAATGATTGACTTTGGATGAACTATTAAACCATGCATTTTATGATAGCCATTAACAAGCAAAGGAACATTATTTCTTATTAGTAAGTGCTCAAAGTTTTCATGGTTCTTAATGCTCGTATCTAGTGAACTTTAATCATTTCATGGCATGAAAAATTGCAAATATCTGCTGGAAAATATTATTAAGTTCTGTTTAAGAGAGCATTAGAATCTTACCGAAGCCATTTCTTAAATGATGGTTATTTTTGTGTTGTGTCGAACATTTATGCTCTCGAAATCAGCATTACTAGTCGACTGTAAATTCTTAAATCTGACGTATTTTTTGCTTCATTACAAAAACAATGCAGGTTGCAATGTGTAATTTTCCTACTATTAAGGATGCAGCAGATGTTGCCATTGCCACTATGCTGTCTGGCATACAGGTGGGAGTAGGACTTCAAATGCAAGTTTTGTTCAAGGATTCATTCTATTTATATCCTTTCTGGTTGCTTTAGGTATCAAGGGTGGAACTTCTGGATGAGGTTCAAATAAGAGCTATAAATATTGCCAATGAGAAGAATTTACCTGAAGTTCCTACTCTGATGTTTGAATTCATAGGCACAGGTGAGCCATGATGTCCCTTTCTTCTGAAGTATATCTTTTTTACTCAGGGTATATTGCATTATAGGTCTTCTTGTGTGCTCATATTAGAAATCAGATAACTTTTCCCGACAATTGGAATGCCCAATGATGTTTTGGTTTATTCACAAGAATTATGTCAGTTATTGACATATATGATTCCTTTTTGCATGTCAAAATATATGGTACTTATAAAATGACCTTTGAAATACTGTACGCCTGAAGGGACTTCTCATTGGGGGGGCGCTGGGGAGTGGGCGGGATGGGGGGTCCAGTGATTATTTTGATAATTTTTACTATATTTTCTATATTATGCTGGTCAAAATTGGGTATTTTGGAGGATAGATATATGTTTTGTATCAATATCTAGAGATGTGTAGGTGAATACACGCAAACAAAACAAACCTAAACTTATTATCTAATAAGATCAAACTTTTCGCTTAATTAAATAGGGTAGGCCTGCAAATTTAAGAAAATTCACTCCTACTATGTAATTATGAGCAAACTTTTAGGATGAAATGCAATTCATCTTGTTATTTCTTGGTTGTCTCAATCCATTATTCTGATGGATGATTTTTAATCACTTCGCTTTTTGCTTGGCATATGTTAGTGTTGATGGATCATGGTTAAAAATCCTGAACTTTGTCAAATTTTTCAAAAAAAAAAAAAAAAATTTGTTGTGTTTGAAATGAAGGAAAGATACCAACAAGGGTAAAGAAAAAGTGCTTAATGTAACCTATTCAAATTTAAGCAGTTTATTTTGTGAAGCCATTTTTTAAAGTATATAATTGCATTCTCACCCAAGGATCTAAAATGTCAAACTTGCATTGGTAGGATATTAATTTGCGGTTATAAGTTCTTGATTTGATATGTTTCGTTATAAATACAAGTGATTCACAGGTGATTACATACAAATAATAGATAGCAGTAAAAGCATCATGCAATTTGAAAAGCTCAAGGACCTCAAAGCGTATGTAGTGACAGACCTTATATACAGACCCAAAACCTCCTTCACCAATCTTGTTCACAGGATTAAAGTTCTGGGTGGCAGCTTTTATTTGACGGAAGTTGAAAGATCCTCCAGGTAGAAACTCGAGATCTTTCAATTCTTTGTTACATTGTCATCCATCAAACAAACAGAAAAAATTATCAGTGCAAAGATATCATGGCTGGTGGGAAAAGGATCACAGACACGATGACAAGCCAAACCAATTTCATTTGTCGAATGTTCTCACCTTTGCTATTCAATTCTTTTCCGCCAAGACAGCCTAGTTTTACAATCAGAATTGAAATCAATAGTAGGAGAAGTAATGCAGATCCTACAAGCGCAGCAATGCTCATTGGTGATGGTTTTGTGCTAGATTTTCTAGGAACTAGACCAGAGTTTAACATGTGATGTCAGAGAAAAGAAATGATAACAAAATCAATCCATACTTAGCAGCATAAAGAAATATATTGAACCAAATTTTATACCAGGAGAAACTGAAATAGCAGATATAAGAGGACCGTAATACTCCACTGGAATATGAATTGAGCCCTTGCCAGTCCAATATAAGTGGATCTCCAGTCGATGGTTCCTCACTGTGGCAACGAAGTCCAAAGTTACACTTCTATTCACACCCATGGCAGCTTCTCTAATATTGAAATTTTCTAGTACCTTTTGGTCCTGTCAAATATTTTGGTTCCATTAATGCAGTTCTATTTTATTAGCTCCTCAAAAAGATGAATGATATACTCACCTGAATTGCCACATCAAAGAAGCGGTTCCCCTTGCTGCTAGGATCTTTATTTTCTCCATACATAATTTCTGCAAAGTGAAGCCTCACTCTGTATTTGCCATTTTTCATACAAAAGCCATAGTACTTAAGGGAGATAGGGGCAATGCGAGCTGTCTTATACAAAGGTGCACCATCACTGTAAATTCCACATGATTTTTCCACAATGTACTGGTCATGGTTTGTCACAAGAAAAATTCCCATGCTACTGTAACCCCAACTTTTATCATCACTCAGAAAGAATGTCGATTCTCCATCAGGTTGCGTATCAGCTTGATAATAAACTCCATTAGTTAGCACTCCCTCACCACCACAGTTTATAAACAAGTGATCATCTGCAATGCATGTTTTTTTAATGGAAAATCAAGATGATCATTCATAAATTTCAATCCTTTTTAAATTAGGTCAAAATTCAATATCTCACATGAATGGAGAACATGGGTAAACATGTGAAAACAAACGCTGACAGAAGATAACTAATAACATACTCACTCAGTGACTTAGCAGTATGGCAATGATAGTCCCTTCTCTGCCATGCTGTGCTCCTACAGAGAAAAAATAGCGATGACAATGATCAGAAGTCAAACATTTCATAGGATTGATGTAGATACAGTTCGAGGAAGTAAAGCGGAAAAATGCTTACAAATTTGCTGCATCAGCGCAGCATGCAAAAGAGTTCCTGATAAAAACACGGGCTAGATTAGAACATGTTACCATGTAACTAATACAAGATACTTAAATCGATCAGTTGTGCAATTGATAGTTTTCTCTTACACATTGGTAGCTTTGCCTTTCAGTTGTAAAGGAGCACTGGTAAAATTAAGACAAACAAAAAAGGTGAAAAAAAAGACTTTAAAATGACAAGAAAGTACTCTATCATATCCCAAATAAACTCTATATTAAGTCTAGATCATAATTCTAAATATCTTTAACTCTTAATCTTGTTTTGCCGGAGATTCTTGTTGTCTGCATCATACTGTCCAAATAATTACCTTTGTTCATTTCCTCATTACATGCAAAACCATTGAAATTTCATAAATATATTCTCACTTCCCTCTGCAGAATTGCAGTACCTGAGGGTTGGAACACAACTTTACCAACGGAGGTTCCTTTTTGTAGGAAAATAATGATTGTTAGTATGCTGTCTATCTGGATTTAGGAAAAGAATAGAGTGAGTATGATGTAATAAATAAATATGCTACGATACATATAGAACTACAACTAGGATTGCCAGCTTATCATAATAAGGGAAGATATAAGACAATAACTGTATTCTCTTTTATATTATATGAACTTAATGATTCATTCTTCTGAGGGAGGAATGAAATTGCTTATTCTTGCATTTCCTTCTGCCTTTACAAGTGTCCTTCTGTGCATCCTTAATGAGTATCATTTTTTTCTCTTTCATTAAAGAGATTCTTTTAGCTTTCTCTTCTCATTTTACCTGTTGTGATTCCTTTTATCTCCTTACAAGTGTTCTTGTCTGCATCCTTAATGCGTATCATTTTTTCTCTTTTATCAAAGGTATTTTTTTAGCTTTCTCATCTCATTTTACCTGTTGTGATTCCTTTTATCTCCTTACAAGTGTTCTTGTCTGCATCCTTAATGCGTATCATTTTTTCTCTTTTATCAAAGGTATTTTTTTAGCTTTCTCATCTCATTTTACCTGTTGTGATTCCTTTTATATAACTATTACTTTGTCTGCATTATCACACTTTCTTGTCCGACTTTATATATGTGTCCGTGCGACTGTGCATCCTTAATGAGTTAAGCTGCACGAGTTCATTGTTCTCGCAAAACGAGTTTTTTCCACTTTAAAAGAGATTCTTTAGCTGTATCCTCATAATATAACTCAATTTTACCCTGTTGTTGAGAGTTCTTTCATTAGCATCTAGTCACCTTTACAACATTTAGCCAGTGTTTCTTGTCTGCATTGTACACTCTTAAATAACATGCGTCATCATTTTTTCTATGCACTCACCTTATATAATAACAGGGATCCTAATTGTTGTATGCTATATTGTGTAATGCGTATGTTCCTTTTCATTTCCTCTTTCTAATTCATTTTACCACTGTTGTGATTTGGCTAGCCCTTTTTATCTTCCTCGTGCCTTTTTTCAAGTGTTTGTGTTATAAATGGTGAGAAGGCCATACATGTGTCACAACGTGAGCAAAACTAAATAGTTTTCTCTATTCGAAATAATCCTGGCAGGTAATCCCACAAAATGATAAGGAACACGAAGATTCCATAAAAATGTTATTTCTGAGCACAATGGCTTCAGACTCTTGTGAAATGAAATTCAGAGCTCTCTCTAAAGGAGAAAGGTCTAAGCTCTGCCTGAATAAGTCTATGTACGCATAAATAAGTTTAATCACATATTAGGAGGGGTTATAAGAGCTGCATCCCATTGCTAATATGATAATAATTCAATATTAATTTCAATGTTTTATTTTCTGTTAACTACTTCTTGTATGTACGGTTCACATGCTTGTTGATGGCTTGGACACTTTGATATAACATTAATCGGACCTTCTTATGGAAAACTGTGTATTTTTGAGTCAGAAAAGAAGCTATGGTAGCTGCTTTGACCCAAACCTCTTTATAACGAAATATGCATCTATGTAAACTTGTCACTTTACAGTCTCAAGTGCCATATCCTCTACTTTTTTTTGTGCGTCAATCCTCAATAACTTATTTTAGTATAACGTCTCTATATGATTATATATGTTCATCTGTGAAATAAGTCATTTTAACTAATTTCAAGAATATGTTGCATGTGAGAGATTTGGGGTTTTTATCGTTCCTCTCTTTTCGTACATACATCAGGACCACAATAGAAAAATTTATCATTTAAAACCCTCACTGGTGTGGGATTCTGTTTCCTCCCTTCGCTATCAACCTATCCTGTTACCATCTTAGCTTAATAAAAAATAATTTTATCCTATATTGTGACCCTAGTATATTTTTCATTATGGTTATTAGATTATTTTTCTATGCTTTGTTTTTATTTGATCAGACAAAATTACATTAAAAAATAAAGCTATTAAGACAATTGGCTTTAATGAATTTTCTAATACGAACGTAAACGCACTCAGTAAACATTATCGATTATATAAGCGCGCATAAATGCATGTCTCTCCTAATGTTCCATTTATAAGGAAAAGGTTGCGTGTAAATGCTTTTAGTTGCTTTTATTGAGGTGCATTTAGGTCATCCCAGGCTACAATGACTCATAGCTGCGTTGAATTCTGCACTTCCATTCTCAGTTGTGAGCTGACAAATAAAAGAAATAGTGCCATGAGGTTCCATATATATTAATATTTTTATCTCTATCGATATAAATAATCTCATAAGCGAGATAAATTGGACCAATCGCAGTTGCTTATCGAAAACTACAATCAAACACAGGAGACCTAAGACTCTTGGGGATATTAAATTGTCCAATCCTTGAGCTCGTGTGCTCTCACGAGAAACTTTATTTGTGGGAAAGTTCTATTGAATAGGCTTCTCTATATTAGAGCCAGCTGTGGGGAAAAAAGGGGAAACCAAGAACGAGGTTTTCCCACCCAGTGCGCAAACATATTTTGATAGAATCTAAACATGTCCACATCCTGACCATGGTTTACTTATTATACATCCGATTGTTGTCAAATACATTATAAATTTTATTCATCTCTTTGAGTTTTATTTATTCTAAAAAAATTAGACTCTCTATATTTTCATCATAACGTGCATAGTTAAACCTCCTGACAAAAATTGCTTGATGAAGTACTTTTTTACCTTAGTACCAGGAGATACTCATATGTAATCCAAAATAGTTCGGTATATTTAAAATTATTTTTTCTAAGTTAATGAACCTTCCTAATTTGTAGAAAAATATATATCCAAAAAACCTTCCTCTCTTCGTCGTTTATGACCCATCTTCTACCACTCGTCAATGGGCAGTATGAAATTAACGTTACAGGACCAAGACAGGACGGAGGAACATTCTTAAATGGTGCATGCTAATTAGTACACGGCCTTGTGGAGAATTATGAAACTCCCAAAGACTGTAAGCTACTTCCAACATGCTAATATATGTGGGTGAGGGGTGTCTCACTATGAGTGGTATAAAGAAGTTTCGTGTGAGTTGTTATCCCAGAACATTGAACGCAAAATGTTTCAATCTAATCTACCATTCTTTAAATTCGCGCGCAGTCATATAAGAGGACCGTAATACTCCACTGGAATATGAATTGAGCCCTTGCCAGTCCAATATAAGTGGATCTCCAGTCGATGGTTCCTCACTGTGGCAACGAAGTCCAAAGTTACACTTCTATTCACACCCATGGCAGCTTCTCTAATATTGAAATTTTCTAGTACCTTTTGGTCCTGTCAAATATTTTGGTTCCATTAATGCAGTTCTATTTTATTAGCTCCTCAAAAAGATGAATGATATACTCACCTGAATTGCCACATCAAAGAAGCGGTTCCCCTTGCTGCTAGGATCTTTATTTTCTCCATACATAATTTCTGCAAAGTGAAGCCTCACTCTGTATTTGCCATTTTTCATACAAAAGCCATAGTACTTAAGGGAGATAGGGGCAATGCGAGCTGTCTTATACAAAGGTGCACCATCACTGTAAATTCCACATGATTTTTCCACAATGTACTGGTCATGGTTTGTCACAAGAAAAATTCCCATGCTACTGTAACCCCAACTTTTATCATCACTCAGAAAGAATGTCGATTCTCCATCAGGTTGCGTATCAGCTTGATAATAAACTCCATTAGTTAGCACTCCCTCACCACCACAGTTTATAAACAAGTGATCATCTGCAATGCATGTTTTTTTAATGGAAAATCAAGATGATCATTCATAAATTTCAATCCTTTTTAAATTAGGTCAAAATTCAATATCTCACATGAATGGAGAACATGGGTAAACATGTGAAAACAAACGCTGACAGAAGATAACTAATAACATACTCACTCAGTGACTTAGCAGTATGGCAATGATAGTCCCTTCTCTGCCATGCTGTGCTCCTACAGAGAAAAAATAGCGATGACAATGATCAGAAGTCAAACATTTCATAGGATTGATGTAGATACAGTTCGAGGAAGTAAAGCGGAAAAATGCTTACAAATTTGCTGCATCAGCGCAGCATGCAAAAGAGTTCCTGATAAAAACACGGGCTAGATTAGAACATGTTACCATGTAACTAATACAAGATACTTAAATCGATCAGTTGTGCAATTGATAGTTTTCTCTTACACATTGGTAGCTTTGCCTTTCAGTTGTAAAGGAGCACTGGTAAAATTATTTTCTGAAATATCCCTGCAGTATATGCACCAAAATGATAAGCCAAGTTCAAAAATTTACCCTGAAAATTCAAAAAGTTTCTGAAATTATGAATTTCATTACTTGCTAATTAAAGATCAATCTTTTTCATACATGCCTAGCCTAAACTTAAAAGTTCCATAAAATTCACAAACTTATGAGTCAAATTAGGAAATGCACCTCAAGAAATAATCCCACAACTCACAAATTATATTATTATCTGCCAAAAATAATGTTTAAAAACAAAGATAAACATACGCATTTAAGTTTGCAGAACCAGCAAGCCATCTGGGGATTGATCCATTCAGTTTATTTCCTCTAAGGTACCTGACAACACAATCACACGCATTTTAGGATTTTGGGGACTTTTGGCCAGGGGAAAGGGAAACGCGGGAATTTGATAGATATAATAACGTGTGTCAAATTTATTTATTTTTTATTATTTTTAATAATCTCTAATCGTGAAAAAACATATTTAAGATATATTAATTTTTTCAATAATAACTCAAAAAAATAACTTCTGGTTAGGCATTATAATGTCAATGAATAGTTAGGAGCATATACAGGAATAGTAAGCTTTCTTACATGTATTGTGGTTTATGAGTGTGAAAGAAGTTTGGCATTTCACCACTCAAATTGTTGAAACTCAAGTCCCTATTCAGAAAAGTAAGAATTCAAGTTTAAAAACTAAAATTACAATATGAACCACTAATATGTTAAACATTTTAGAATGTGTCTTACATATAATATAGGGATTTCATTTGACCAATATAATCAGGGATTGGACCAATGACTGAACAGTTCCTTAGCGTCCTGAAGCAACAAAAACATATTTGGATATGAAAGTTTTATCTCCCTTCGGCAATACTAACAGTTAGCTATTGTTGTAACTGTAACTGTCAAGTGTTTTATTTTAAGTAAAATACATATCGAACACTTACAGCCATACTAAGTAAGCCATTCCTGATATATTTGGGAATGGAAATCCTCTTCCTTCGTTGTTTCCAATCAAGTCAGAAACATACCTATTCCAACAGACGCACAATGTCGTAACCCAGAATGTTAACTGGAATTTAAAAATTGTAATATAACATTTCATTGACGTACTATAAAAAAATAATAATAATAAGATAAGAAAATCATACAGCTCAGAAAGGTTTAAGGAGGATAATGCATCAGGAAACGGCCCTTCAAAATTATTTCCTATCAGTCCCCTGTAATTAGCATGTATAGCAATTAGATATTTCCATTGTTCGCTTTCAGATGTAATTGTAATTGGTCATAATGGAGATATGCTTACAGAAACTTGAGATTCTTCCAATTAGCAATATACTCAGGTATTTTGCCAGATATGTCGTTTCCGATAATGGATCTACCAATCAAGAAATGTTAATTTCTAAGTAGTACTATTTAGAGAAATGTTAATTTCTAATTAAGTAGCAACATAAGATGAATATAACTTACAAATCGTTCATGTTCGTTAGAGCTGCAAAACTTTCAGGTAACTCACCATTCAACTTATTGTTAATCAACAACCTACAGCACAGTTAATTAGTTAAATCCCAACTAGTTAGTCCAAATTAATAGATGAAATATATATTCAAATATTTCATTCAATGTCGTGTAAATAAGTGCAAAAATCATATGTCAAGTTGACTTCTTAACCAGTTGATTTGAGTCTATTTGGGTATAATACTTCCTAACTAACGTTCTTTTGAGTCTTTTTTGGCTTTGCACGTGTATTTTCATGCCCGGTTAATAATTATGTATATGCGGAGTTAAGAGCTGGCTCAAATTAGAATCTTTTTACTTCATTTTTTCTGATATATATATTTGTAAAAATCTTTATACATATGAAAGGTTCTTCAGGGGTAAAAGAGACATTTCCCTGAAGTTGATGAGGAATGACCATGTTGGAGAAGACTTACAAGCGTTCAAGGTTTACAAGGCGTCCCAGTTCTTGGGGAAGGACACCAGAGAGCTGATTGTCAGACAAATCCCTATACAAAAAATGTCCAAATTTTACATATATTTCATTACTTTTTTAAAGATAAACAATAAACTGGTAACTAATACAGTTGGATAAGGCTGGTAAGGTTGCCAAGTTCTGGTGGAATTCCTCCAGATAATAAGTTGTTCTGTAGATACCTAGAAAAAACACGAGGAAAATGGTCGTCAGAAAAAATTGGTCAAAGTCCTTGTTTGTAATTTTGAATAATGAAACACTAATTAAATTAAGGGTAGTTCAGTACTTACAGAAGTTGAAGAGAAGGAAGAGAAGCAAGTGCTTGTGGGATTGAGCCATTGAACCAATTATCTGAAAGAACTCTATATGAAAAAATAAACAAAATTAGGAACTGAAAGTATGGTAAAAAATAAAAATAAAAATGACTATTTTTGGATTACATGCGCTCTAAAGACTTCATTTCACCAAGAAAAGGAGGTATTGGTCCTTCAAGGTTGTTTTGGTGAACAAACCTGTCTCCAACAGTAAAAACAACAACTATATGAGTTATTTATGATTAACAAGCCGCTAAGTAAAATCTATTAAATACTCCTAATTTATAAAATTCCATACATTAAACATTTTAACTTGCAAAATCATTCAACTGAAAATTTTCCAACTTGTAAAATTATATATATATATCGATTAAATTTATACTTACAAGTATGAAAGACGAGACAAGTTTTTAAACGAACGAGGAATGTTACCATGAAGTTGATTGTTATTCAGGTCTCTGCATATATGAATAACGAAATATAGTTTGTGTTATGTATCCAATTTAATTCTTATAAATAAAGAAGAAATGGGTGGGTGGTGCAAATATACTTACAGTATTTCTAAGAATTGAAGATTGGCAATCTCAGGTGGGATTACACCCTTCAAATGCAGACCGGAAAAAGTACTGCGGCTTACAAGAATTAATTAATTATGTTTGTTTCCTTTCTCTCTCCTTAATTAAACTTTAGCATGCTTAATTTTGTAGTAATACTGAGGTTTAAGAGATAATACATGTTCGTCACGTGACACAAAGTTTGGTTGCATGTGCAACTAATTGAAGCTGAAGAGCGCTGGTTTGACGGCTCCATGAAGCAGCTTGTGCGGGAGAAACCTTGATTTAACATGCGTAGACCCCGGGCTATTGCATTGAGAGCTTCCACTGTCGCCATCACAGAACAAACACATTACATTACATCATAAAATAAATGTGTCTTTTCTTAAAATAAATGTCATTATCCAAAAGTCTAAATATATTAAATGGTAATAGAGCCACATTTTTGTTAAACCAAACTGCCCCAAGAAAATAGTTATGGACGGAAAATTGGGACAGGGAATTGAGAAATTGATTATTACCGTCGCCCTTGTGCAAATAAGTGAGATTTGCATGACCATATGTAAAAACAGAATTCTGTGACCAAAGCAACAAGAAGGAAAGAAAGAGAAGTAACATCCCCATCGCTATAACTTTCTATCTATCTCCCAGGATCTCTACTGTTAGTTCCTACGATTCTCATGTTTCATCCTTATAAAGGTGAAAAAAATGACTGCAAATGAATAAAAAATAGTATGGTTCAATTAAATATGAACAAGTTGGGTATGTGGGCAGTGTCTGGCGTGTGTTGACGTTAACTTTCCGGTCAATCGCAAATCAAATTACTACAATTAGCTCTCATGGTGATCAATAGAAACTTTTCACTGCATCATTTTCACAAAGATGGAACTAGCCATGATTATTTTGTTGAAAACAATTTTCTTGTATTAAAAAAAAAATCAAAATTAGCTACATAAACTAGTTGGCAGATGGAATTAGTCTAATGATTTAAGCAGGCTACCTGGAGTTTGGACTGAAATCTTTCGACCCAGTAAAAAATTAAACTGAAATTAATTTAAGAATCTTCGTTTCAAATTGAACCTTCCTATGGTTTTAAACTGGAATCCCTAATTTTTTAAAACTTTGAGGATGCAAATTTAAATTTATTTTTTTGGTTTAATAAAAATCAAACCAAATAAAAAAAATCAAATTTTCTATCAAAATAAAAATAAAACTGACTGAGAAAAAAAACACCAAATTAAATCAAACCGATTTAATTAATTGGACTTTTTTCGCAAGCTGTGCTCAACCCTAAAAATAAGTTAATAAATGACCAATTGATTTAACTTGTGAGACACATGACATTATCATTAGTGGGCATTTATAGTGGAAATCACCAACCCTTTATCTATTCCACTATAGACTTTAAGATAATGTGCCTTTCTTATGTGCTCCACAATACTAGTCTAAAATTTTGCTAAACTATGGTTTTGCATGTTAGAGTTTAGACTTGCCAAGGCAACTTCCTAGCTAATTCTAACTAACTAAAAAGGAAATTTTGAAATTGGATTAAATGAAGATAACATACTAAAATGTGCTATTTTTCGTTTTGATGTTTAATTAATTGTTATTATTTTTTCCATGATTAACAAGAAATCTTAAATTTAATTTGTAATAACTCAATATCTGACTTATCTTAATGATTTGAACATCTCGTCAATAATTCAGCGACAAACCTTAATGGTGACAAATCTTAATGGTAAGTCGAATGCTTCATTAATAATTCAAAAGAGAAATTATGACTAATACATCATGAATTGCTAGTCAATGCCCATTGCTTGAGGAGTGAATGTTATGCTTTAGGATTTAACCCAAATTCTTCCATTTCCTTATTAAATTGTGGTTTTAACCAGTTAGGATAGATGATTAAGCAGAATTAATAAGAAAAGGGTGAAGGTGTTCCACTAAAACACATTTTATAGTGGTAAATCATTCATCCAAAATCTTTAATATTTATCATATTTGTGGAAGATTTTGGATTATAGCACGCTTCAAAGTCAATGTTCTCATAGATAAGAACTCAAAGTGGGCTTTGATGGGCTTTTCTCTCATAGGGCTTCACAAATCACGATCCAAAATATTATTTTTTATTTCATGGTTCTGTTCATAGGTGCTAACCATAATAATATTTTCAATCTTTGATTTTTTTTTTTTTTAAATCCTACTTTATAGAGGCTCATAAATTTTATTTCAAAAATCCAATATATTATACCACTTACTGCTTGATAAAAAAGAAAAGAAAATATTTTTTTTTACGAAATATTTAAATTCAAAATTATTTGCAAAGGATGTGTAAATCTCGATGGTAAGATTAATACTTCAAATGTTTTTCAATTCTATTATTTAATAGAATAATTGATAATAATTGACATGAGGAAGAAATCTGCAATTTATTCTTTTTTTTTTTTTTTTTTTTTAATTGGGGGACAAGAGGAAGAAATCTGCAATTTTACATTCTTTTTTTTTTTTTTTTTTTTTTTTTTTTTTTTTTTAATTAACATACTCGATGCAAGAGTCAAATTCAAATGACATGAATGAGAAGTTGAGAACCCAAATGATACCCATGGACCATGGTCCTTTTCAGGCAAAGAAAGCGATTGTGAGTGAGAACCCCACTTGCAAGAAGCCCAAACCAAGTGAGAAAGAGATAAATGGCCCTCCATGGACCCTTTAAACTAGGCCCAACTCAAATTGGGATCCATGAGCCCAAAACAAATTTATACCCATCCCGTCTTTCTTATCTCTTTTTCTTTTTGTCATTATAATATAATATCCACAATTCATTTTTGCCTTTTTCCCTTTGGGTATTGGAGTTTTTTTTTTTTTTTTTTAAATCAAGGTATATATATATATATATATTTCCCAAGTTTAGGGGGCTTTATATTGGCATAGAATATATTAAAAAAATATCGAGAAAAAATAAAGAATAACATACTCATGATTATTTATTATTAAATATAATCATAATTATTTATTATTAAATTTTGTTAATAATATTATCATGATTGTATTTTCATTAATTGCAAATGAAATTTACTTAAAATGAAATCTACCTCTATATATTAAACTCCTATTCATTTTATTTTTATTAATTGTATTTAAATAAATGATATCTGATCTTAAATTATTATTTTTATTAATAATTCAATTTGAAAAATACTAATCTATTTATTTTAATTGAAATGAAATATAACCATAGAAGTCAAATTTGATTGATGAGTAATCCTTGTGATGAGTTCACATTAATAAGTAAGAGTTGGCATGCCATAATAGCGCAAAAAAGGGCAAAAAAAAAAAAAAAAAAAAAGCAAAAAAAAAAAAAAAAAAAAAAAAGGGAAATTTTATTCCACCACCATAATGAATTCTACATTGGCAATTTGGCAAGAAAGAAAATATCCTGCAAATTGCATAAGTCAAAGTTACTTTTGGTCCAAAAAGAGGGTATTATGAAAAACTTTTTCTAGATAAAGAAATAAATATTAATACTTTACAATAAGTGAGAAAAGGAAAAAAAAAAAAAAAAAAAAAAAGGGAAATTTTATTCACCACCATAATGGAATTCTACCATTGGCATTTGGCAGAAGAAAATATCCTGCAAATTGCAAAGTCAAAGTACTTGTCCAAAAAGAGGGTATTATTGAAAAACTTTTTCTAGATAAAGAAATAAATATTAATACTTTACAAGTAGTGAGAAAAGGATCTAAGGAAGACCAGTCAACTTAGAATCCTTTCTTAAGTTTCTTTCTGACATTACATTACACCAACAATGTACATATTCTTTAATTTCATATATATATATATATATAATAGTAAGAACAAATTGATATTTAGATGTATTAATATGTTTATTGTTGATAATTTCAGAAAATGAAGAATGCAATTAAACCCCGCAACATACACAAGAAGAAACGCGTTTTTAGACATTATTAGAGTCAAACTAGGAGAACAAGAATACCATCAGCAACAAAATCAAGAACAAGAACAAGAACAAGAACAAAAGCAAAGCTCACCAACTCCTATGTCCAAACTCCAAACTGTCCCACCAGCACAACACATTAAAATTTAAACCAAAACCAAAAATCAAAGAAACAGAAACAGAAAAATCAGGAAAGCACAAATCTTTTCTTTTCTTTCTATAAACAAATCAAAGAAAAGATATACTAGAATACCAACCAGAATCATTTTTCCGTTTATGTAAGGGAGAAAAAAAAAAAAAAAGAAAAGAAAGAAAGAAGAGGAAGATGAACTTGAGCTCCGATGCTTTGACTACTACTCTTTCCAACTCAATCCAAGCTTTGGGTCGTGGGTTTGATGTCACATCTGATATAAGGCTTTTGTACTGCAAGGGAGCACCTGGGTCCAGGTTGGTGCATATTGATGAAGAGCATACCAGGGATCTAGTCTTCTCTGATGGGGTTTTGGTGCCCAATGTTTCTGTTGATATTGATTACTCTAGAGGCCATAGGAATATTGAAAGAATTCCTGTTTGCACCTTCCATGAGGTAATTTTTTTTTATTCAATATGTTTCCTTTTAAATCATTATCTGGGTATGATTTTTTGCGTTTCTTTTTTATGGTGTATAGGCTTTCATTGGGTGTTTGTCATTATTAAATTTATGCCCCGGGGTATAAGGTGTGGTTGTGAGGATTTGTATTCCTAAATTTTTTGTTTACTTTGTTTGGATATCCTTGGAGGCCAATACCAGTCATTGATGGATTTTCCTTTTGTTAATTGTGGGATTTGTAAAATTGCAGCAATATACTGCTCTAGTTGTTTTAGGGGCAGTTTCAATGTGGCCGAGGAAAAACAGAAGGGAATTAATATAAACAAAAATGTACTTGCATGGGCTACTGAAGTTGAGAAGTGAATGTGTGACTTGCCTAAGGAATATGCAATTTGGTTGGTCTTCAGAAATGCTTGTTTCCTTTTGTTGTGTTTTATGCGTGCAAAACAAATTTCATTTGGCAAATTAGGGATACTGTTTCACGCTCCGAAATAAATGATGTTGAATTCCTCTGTTCCAGCTAATTACTAACTAGAACCCTAGCAGATTGTGGCATAAACTTTAAAAATGCATTATGTTGGATTTACAATGAGAATGTATGTCTATGGTAATTTTCAATATTAATTAGCTTTATTAGGGTAAGAACCGAGCCAAGATAAGCCCTGTTGATCTTGAGCTCAGCTTATAGGTTTATTTGAACTTGATCTTGGCTTGTTTACACTTTATAGTTAAAAAAACTTGCACCTTTATAGGCTTGAGCTCGAGGTTGAGCTTGGCTTTTTAAGCTTACCAAATGAGCTTTTTCTGAGTTGAGAGAAGTCTTGAGCAACCACGAGCGACTTGGCTTATTTTTTACGATCCTAGCTTTATACAGCCACTGTTGAAGAAATATTAAGAGGGCACATCAATAACTTAATACTGGGTTATAGCAATTTAACGTTGGTATTAGAGCTATCATTTTGAAAGGCCTTGAATATAATTTAACACCTTTACTAGTAACTTGGCACCTTTCTACTTCAAAAAGCTCCTGCTTGACCTATGGTTTTGATAGCCCATTTAGGCTCCTTTTTGTGAACTAGGGTTCTAGTTACTATGATCAGGTTGTCCATTCAGCCACCCATTTAAGGAACATCTTCCAATCTGTTATGCCTGGCACTTTATTGCTATCACTCTGTGCCTTCATTTCCTGCACAAAGGGTGTCAAGAAATTAGAGATGCTAAATTATAATGTTAGACTCATACTGATGAATTAAACTTCTAGAGCAGTATTAATTCAATTTTCATTTTAGCAAGGAAGCTACTTTTATAAGGATATGGCATCCTTGATTTAGGTTGTTGAAGGAGAAGATTCTAGTACTTGATATGTGTAATGTTGCTGCTCTTGCACAGTGGAAATTCTGATGAATTCTCAGCCATATCATGAAGTAGTAAAGGCCCTAAGTTCTAGGCCTGCCTTTATATAATTCTTATCTGAAGGAATTAGATTTCCTGCTGGAAGAATAAAAGGATATGGTGCAAAGCACTTGATGGAGCATCAGTAAGGGGTGATTATGCATGGGCTTTCCTGGTGCAACCATCCTTGGTTAAGTGGATTAAGGACAATGGGATATTTATTGGTGAAGAAAGGAAATTGAAGACTAGGTCAGCTCCAGGTTCCTTTAAAGTGTTAATTGCATATATTTTCTCTCCATAAATAGATCAGCTCCAAATGCTTATGTTTAGTGAGTTCTTGGTTTATGATTATCCCTTGGTGCTTCGACTTGCTTTATGATTATCATTTATCAATGATTCTCATTAAGCTAGGCTATGTAGATGAGTTTTGAGACCCATGTTAGGGAAGCATCTGATAATTTTGCAAAGGCTTCAAGTTTGAGATCGATTTAGCTTGAAAAGTTGAACTCATCTTTACTCAGCTGTAAGAGAAACTTTTCTCATCTTTTCCGGACAAGTAAGCATGTTTTTGTTTGCATTGTTTCATGTTTGTTATATGGCTTGCTTATTTTATTTGCATCAAGGTTTTCTGGCTTTCTGCTACTTATGGCTCAATCTTTTATTATGGTGACTGTGGTGTTAAATGAAAGTTTATTGATTGAAAATTCAGATGGCAGAAAGATTCAATGAGAAATCAGGTTTATCAGGACATATTCCACTCGGAAGCTTTAATAGCATGTTCAATTTCACTGGTTCTTGGCAAGTTGATGCAGCAGCGACAAAATCCCTTGCAATGGTTGGGCATTTCATTCCCCTGTATAAGGTTCGATTAGCCGAAGTGAATTTAGTTTTGTGTGAGGAAATCAAGCATGCTGTTCCTTACTCCTGGGATCCAGCGTCCTTGGCAAGGTAAATAGTAGCATCCCAGATTCTATAATACTTAATCGTAACTTAGTCCTCTTTGTATTCTCTTCTTTAATATTGTTTTATTTGAATAAGAAATCATGAAAATCCATAGTATAATCTGTGACCAAAATCATTAATATTTGAAGAGAATATCACCTCCTTTGGAGGTGCCAAATTTTGCTGTCTTCCCATAAACGGATATTAAATAGAATGAATATGAACTGGTAAGTTTGCATGGGTTTGTGTTGCCCCATTAAATTGTGAGTTCTTGGTCTAGTGAAGAGGTGTGCCTATGACCTTCCTCCATATTCTTGCCAAGGAACTTCAACTTGTCTGATAAGATTCCTGGAGTAACTTGAAGAGTCATCAGCTTTCTGATTAGCAGCTACCTTTTTCTTTTTCTTTGTTTTTTTCAACTTTCAGCTTCATTGAAAGCTATGGTACCCATATTGTCACATCTGCAACAATTGGTGGAAGAGATGTTGTTTATATCAGGCAGCATCAGTCCTCGTCTTTATTAGTGTCAGATATTGAGAGCTATGTGAAAGACATTGAAGATCAGAGGTTTCAGGACATAAAAAGTCAGTCAAGTGCCGGTCCCTTGAAATACAAGGACAAGGTTATTATCATAGCATTGCTCACTTAATTTTGTTCAATTAAGATACTCTTTTCCTTTTTCCCCCTGTTTGCATCATTGGGTTGATACTTGATGCATTATTCTTAATTCATCTTTGCTTGATAGAATACAGTTTTATTCCATTTTCCTTCTTTTTGTAGTTTCCATAATTGTTCTTGCTGTTCATGCTCTTTCTGTTTCCTCAAATAGAAACCTATATTATTTTCTGCTCTGAAATGTGTGAAATCAGTAAAATTTAAATTAATTGTTGTAGGATGTAACAGTCATTTTTAGAAGGAGAGGAGGTGATGACCTTGAGCAGAGTCATGCCAAGTGGGCAGAGACTGTGCAGTTCGCACCAGATGTCATTAACATGACATTTACTCCAATTGTCTCTCTGCTGGAAGGAGTACCTGGCATAAAGCATTTAGCCCGGGCGATTGATTTATACTTGGAGTGTAAGTTATTTATCAATATTCTATTCTCTCTATTTGTGTATATTTGAGTTTTATTCAATTTGCAATATTCTGTTCTACTCAAGGATCATGATGCTTTTTTTCTCTAGGATTCCTGGAGATAAGATTTTCATTTTTCTTACAAACAAGTGACCAGCATGTTAGAAAAACATTTGTTTACTTTCTTGGGATCTTTAGTTATTTTTCATAGTCATATGCAAGTGCTTCATGCCTTTGGCTGCTTCCGCTGCTGTTGTCAGGCGCTACTATCCTTTAAGCAATTGATATGCGAGGAAAGTTGGAGAAGATCTAATTAAACATTGGATTATTTGCAAATATAACTATGAACAACTTTTTAGGAATCATGTACAATTTACATCTTATACCTCTTTAATTGTTCAATTATCAATTTTTTTTTTCCACTAGACAAACCACCTATAGAGGATCTGCAATATTTCTTGGACTTTCAAATTGTTCGCGTTTGGGCTCCAGAACAGAAGAGCCTTCAAAGAAAGGAGCCTGTTTGTCAATCTCTTCAGTTCAGCTTGATGGGTCCCAAGCTTTATATCAGCCCAGATCAGGTACTTTTGAATAGCTGCAATACCATTGTGAATAACTTGCGCAGGAAATCAATTTTTAAAATAAAGTAATTGCAATATGCAACTCATATGTCTTGTGAAGGTATTTGTGAGAGACATCTAAGTTCCTTACTTGAATGATGATAATCCAAGTGAACGGCCCAAGAATGGAAGCTTTAACTACTGTAGGAGTTGTTATGGATAATTATGATCTTTTACGGTTATATAATATGCCAGTAATTGACAAGTACAATGATGGATTTACACCTTCAAGAACTGTTTCAGGATTTGAATTTCAGTGAAGCATGTGTAACTTGTGGAAAATTCTCCTTAAAACTTAATGCTGATTCTTTTTTGCTAGACCTTTTTAACACATAGATAACCTCCATCTCTTTCGATATGGTTGTAAATCCAACTCAAAACATGTATGGTATTGCAGGTGACAGTTGGCCGTAAGCCAGTTACTGGTCTTAGACTTAGCCTAGAAGGCACCAAGCAAAACAGGCTCTCCATTCATTTGCAACATCTGGTGTCTCTTCCGAAAATTCTTCATCCACATTGGGATGCACATATAGCCATAGGAGCACCCAAGTGGAAAGGTCCTGAAGAGCAAGACAGCCGTTGGTTTGAGCCTATCAAGTGGAAGAGCTTCTCTCATGTAAGCACTGCACCAATAGAGTACACTGATACTTCCATCGGAGACCTCTCTGGTGTTCACATTGTCACTGGTGCTCAGCTTGGCGTTTGGGATTTTGGAGCCAAAAATGTGTTGCACCTCAAACTCCTCTTCTCCAAAGTCCCAGGCTGTACAATCAGGCGGTCTGTATGGGACCATAGCCCCTCCAGTCCTTCACAGCAGCCTAACGGGGCATCATCATCAATGTCAAATGAAAAAGCCTCCAGTGATAAGAAGGAAGATAGTTCAAGCCATGCCGGAAAATTGGCAAAAATAGTGGATGTGAGCGAAATGTCGAAGGGACCACAAGATATTCCAGGCCATTGGTTGGTAACAGGAGCCAAGCTTGGGGTGGACAAGGGAAGAATTGTTTTGCGTGTGAAGTACTCCTTATTGAATTATTGATAGATTGTTTCTATACTTTTAGGATTACCATTTTTCATATGTAAGCATAGTCAGGCATTCTTTGCACAGGTATCCCTGTTCCTTTGTTTTTCTGTACATTATGTTCTTTATTTATGTTGCTTTTAGCCCCCCCATTAGCTGATGGTCACATCATAAAAAATATCTCAGGAATTTTTCTTCTGGATTTTCTTCTTTTACATATTTGTTTATTGAAAGAGAAGGCTTTGTTATCCAATAATAATAGACTCGTGATTTTGACCCATGAACTATTTCTCCTGAATGCTGGATTTCAATTCTGCAGATGATTTTTTAAGAACAGAATGTCCTGTTAATTTATAGCCGTTGGAGTTAGTTTTCTGCAATCCGAACAACAAAGTTCACAAGGACCTCAAGGATGGCAACAGTTATAAGCAAGCAAGCTACATATGCATAATAGTTTCTTTGAAAGAGACATTTGCATAAAGAAAAAGGGACTTATTATGACTCTCTCAATCATTCAGTTACCTCTACCTTTGATATTTTTATGAGTAAGCAATTGGATTATACTTGCTTGAACCCAGTCTATAGACTCATTTATGGATTAAACTAATTAAAACATAGATTTTTTAAAAATTATTTTTATTTTATCTTTTTGTTTCTTGGTGAATGATAAAAAATATATCCATTTCAATAAATGTTATTTTTCATTAGTTTGATCCATGGTTGGGTTATTAATTGAGTCCAGATAAGTAAGTATATTCATATTTCTTCTCTAATCTTGCTAAGAAAAGATAAGTAAGATAACTAGTGGGCGTGAAGCTTTTTGTTTTTTTTGCTTTTAGTCAACAAAAGTAGGAGGCTTGTCACTGTATATGCTTCATCATCTGTATAAGAGAACAAAATAGGCAGGTTCAAATTACATGTACTTTTTTGGACCAAGCTTTTCATAATTTTGGGCCTTACTGTTTTATTGCATTTCTTTAATGGAATCGATAGAGAGTGACGGGAGTAATATAATCACAAATACGTGCTTTTCTTTGACATTAATCTGATCGAACAGATGCTCAATTTAGCAGCGTCCAAAACAATAAGATGAATCAGTCACTATCAATCAACTATCGAGTAGAGACTGTATTCTTGATCATCAAAAATCACTTCTTATATATAATTAATACATGGCTCTAGCTTAGGTTCTAGTTCATGCTAGCCATGGTACTTTGTTTTGTGAAGCCATATGTTTCCAACCTCACGTTCATCAGCATTTTTAATTACTTTGTTATTTTTTCTTTTTGCAGGAGAATCCTGAGTTTATTGAAGGAAAGGTGGATTGGAAGGGAAGACAAGCAACAAGGCACAAGCATGGAGGAATCAAGACTTCGTTCCTCATTCTTGGCATGTATCTAGCTTTTATTAATTATGAGTATTATTGATTAAAGCTGTCAGAAAATTTGAACTTTCTTTCAGAAAATTAAGAACTTAATTGGTTCACAGGCACATTTGGTTTCGAACAGATTGCGATTGTTGCACTTGCAGTGAACTTGGTGACATACTTCAATGGGGTGATGCATTTTGAAATAGCAGATGCAGCTAATCAGCTAACTAACTTCTTGGGTGCTTGCTATGTGCTTTCTATTCTGGTGGCTTTTCTTGCTGACACTTGTATTGGTAGATGGAAAGCTGTTATAATTTCAGGATGCGTCGAGTTTCTGGTAAACATACTTTACTTAATTAATTAATGATCATTTCATTAAAATAAAAAATATACATACATACATATATATATATATATTAACTTCTTGGTGCTTGCTATGTGGCTTCTATTCGGTGGGCTTTTCTTGCTGACCACTTGTATTGGTAGATGGAAAAGCTGTTATAATTTAGGATGCGTCGAGTTTTCTGGTAAACATACTTTACTTAAATTAATTAAATGATCATTTCATTAAAATAAAAAATAATAATACATACAATATATATATATATATTATATATAATTCTCAATGCAGGGACTTTAGCACTACTTAGCAGTTCAAGCTCACTACCCCGATACATATATATATATATATATATATAATTCTCATGCAGGGACTAGCACTACTAGCAGTTCAAGCTCACTACCCGAAGTTCAAACCACCTGTTTGTAATGTCTTCGATCAAAATTCACACTGTGAGAAAGTTGGAGGTAGAAATGCGTTGCTGCTCTTTGTATCTCTCTACTTGCTTGCTATTGGTAGTGCAGGGATCAAAGCTGCATTACCATCATATGGTGCTGATCAATTCGACGATAAAGACCCGAAAGAGGCGAGACAGATGTCAAGCTTCTTCAACTATATATTGCTAGCAATTTGTGTTGGTGGTACAACTAGTTTAACGCTACTTGTGTGGGTGCAAGATAAAAAAGGATGGGATTTTGGTTTTGGACTTAGTGCTGGTGCCATGTTCTTGGGTATGATAATCTTTGTTGCTGGATTGCCTATGTATCGTATGCAAGTTGTTCAAGGATCTAATGCTCTCATTGAAATTATACGGGTCTGCAAATATTGCTTACTCTTTTAAGTCTCGATCATCATTTCTCCAGCAAGAGTGTCCCAGTGCATGAGATTTTTTGCATTTTTTGCAGGTGTATGTTGCAGCTATTCGTAATCGAAAACTTCAACTTCCTCAGGATCCTTCAGAGCTTTGTGAAATTAACCATGACAAGGAAGGAGAATTTCAATCCCACACAGATACTTTCAGGTCGAATATATTCTTACACCGTTTGGCATTAAAATTAAAAGCTACTTCTCCAAAAGTTACTCTATTAGATGTTGGCAGTTCGAAACTTTTGTTTTGGAACTTTCATAAATAGACCATATCAAATTCACCTTAAAAACAAAATTTATGACCCAAACAACATTTTTAACATAGTATTTTTCTCAGTAGCAGCTCAGTGGTGAATATATATTGGTGTTCAGGTTCCTAGACAAAGCGGCCATCCAAGAAACACCTACAAGACAAGATGCGAGGCAGCAAGCTCCCAATCCCTGGAAACTCTGCAGGGTAACCCATGTCGAAAATGCAAAAATCTTACTTGGGATGCTACCAATATTCTGTTGCACCATTATAATGACCCTTTGTCTAGCTCAGCTCCAAACCTTCTCTATTCAACAAGGTCTAACCATGGATACTAGTATAACCAAATCTTTTAACATCCCACCAGCTTCATTACCAATTCTCCCACTGTTATTCATGATCATCTTAGTCCCAATCTACGATCAAATCGTCGTGCCATTTGCTCGCAAAATCACAGGCCATCCTACAGGCATAACTCATCTTCAACGTATAGGTGTGGGTTTGATTCTTTCTTCTTTATCCATGGCTGCAGCTGCAATAATGGAAGGAAAGAGAAAAAAAGTGGCTAGAGATAACAACATGTTAGATGCTATTCCTACAAGACAGCCATTGCCTATTAGTGTGTTTTGGCTATCAATTCAGTTTTTTATTTTTGGTATTGCAGACATGTTTACATATGTTGGTCTTCTTGAGTTTTTCTACTCACAAGCACCAAAGGGGATTAAATCAATTTCTACTTGCTTCCTTTGGAGTTCCATGGCACTTGGATATTTTGTCAGTACTATTTTGGTTAAGATACTTAATAGTGCGACTGAAGGAATCACTAAGAGCAGAGGGTGGTTAGCAGGCAATAATATTAATAGAAATCATTTGAATCTGTTTTACTGGTTATTATCGTCTTTGAGCTTAATCAATTTCTGTAACTATTTGATTGTTGCCAAGAGGTACAAGTACAGGCCTCGGAACTCTGTTGGTCCAGATGATAATTATGGCAGGCCCTAAGCCAAAGAAGAAAATAATAGTTCTCAGAAAGAAAAAAAAAAGAAAGAAATAATAGTATGTTTATTTTATTTTATTTCAATCTTATATTCTTTTAAAGTTAAATATATAAATTCACTTTTGGACCTGTGGCAACATAATGTTATGGCACTCTTTTGAGGAGATTTACATTAATTTTTTAAATTACCAACTCTACATATACATCTCCATACTAATAATAAAAATTGATATGCAACACTATTTGAAGATGGTAAGAGACAACCATCGCACATTAAAAAAAAAAACAAAAAGGGATGAAAACAAAAAAGAGAGGTCATCTTGACAAGAAGACCACCCATTCCAAGCCTAATGGTGAAGCCCAACACTCCACAATGAAGGCCCAAGCTCAAGTCATATCCATGGTCGAAGCAACGCCTATCTCGTAATGTTATTCGGATTCGTTAGATTTGTTATCGATGCAACATTATAAAATGACTTGCATTAAGTCCAACACCTATCATGGAATATGAGATTCATCTGATAGTAGTCACATCATTAAAAATGATCTAAGGATTTTTTCTTCTGGAATCTTTTTACATAGAGAAGGCTTTCGTATCAACAGACTCGTTTTAATCTATATATAAAGTGATTCTTATCCATGAACACTAGTTGCTGACATGATGACTGAACGACAGGCACATATGCTGTCCGAGAGAATAAAGACAGGTTCACACACACACATATATATGTATGTTTTTTGGACCATGCAAGAATTTCTTTGTGCTTGTTTTATAGCATTTCTTTTGATTGCATCTGATCAAACAGAAGCCCAACTTAACTTTAAAACAGTGTCTTCAGTTTGAATCGGCAATAATCAAAAGAATATATGCCAATCACTATCAATCAACTACCAAGTAGAGACTGTAGGATTCAAGAAGTGGTCAAAAACCACTTTTTATGCCATATATGCAAAATTAAAACCTTTAAATATATAATACATGGCACTAGCTTAGGTTGTACCAACAACAGCAAACAGAACAACACACTTGTAGCTAGCCATGGTACTTTGTTCTTTGAAGCCATATGTTTCCAACCTCAATTTCATGCGAATTTTTATTACTTTATCTTCTTTTTTCCTTTATTTATTTATTTTCGCAGGAGAAACCTGAGCTTATTGAAGGAAAGGTGGACTGGAAGGGAAGACAAGCAACAAGGCATAAGCATGGAGGAACCAAGACTTATTTGCTCATTCTTGGCATGTATCTAACTTCTATCCATTATGAGTATTACTAATTAAGTATGAATTCAACTAATGACTTAATTGGTTCACAGGCACGATTGGTTTCGAACAGATGGCGACTGTTGCACTTGCAGTGAACTTGGTGACGTATTTCAATGGGGTGATGCATTTTGAAATAGCAGATGCGGCTAATCAGCTAACTAACTTCATGGGAGCTAGCTATATGCTTTCTATACTGGTGGCTTTTCTTGCAGATACTTATATTGGTAGATGGAAAGCTGTTATAATTTCTGGAAGCTTTGAATTCTTGGTAAACATATTTTACTTACTTAATTATTTCTTGATCATTTTCATTAAGATAAAAAAATGTATTATTTAAAAGAAAACGTCCTCATGCAGGGACTAGCACTACTAGCAGTTCAAGCTCACTACCCGAAATTCAAACCACCTGTTTGTAATGTCTTTGATCAAAATTCACACTGTGAGAAAGTTGGAGGTAGCAATGCTTTGCTGCTCTTTGTATCTCTCTACTTGCTTGCAATTGGTAGTGCAGGGATCAAAGCTGCTTTACCATCATACGGTGCTGATCAGTTCGATGAGAAAGACCCGAAACAGGCGAGACAGATGTCTAGCTTCTTCAACTATATATTGCTAGCAATTTGTGTTGGTGGTGCTATTAGTTTAACACTACTTGTGTGGGTTCAAGATAAAAAAGGATGGGATCGGGGTTTTGGACTTAGTGCTGTTGCTATGCTCTTGGGTATGATAGTCTTTGTTGCTGGGTTGCCTATGTATCGTGTACAAGTTATTCAAGAATCCAATGCTATCATTGAAATTATACAGGTTTGCAAAAATTGATTACTCTTTTAAGTCTTGATCATCATTTCTCTAGAAAGAAAGAATGTTTCATTGTATGAGATTTTTTTTGCGTTTCTTGCAGGTCTATATTGCAGCCATTCGTAATCGAAAACTTCAACTTCCTGAAGCTACTTCAGAGCTCTATGAGATTAACCATGACAAGGAAGCTGCTCTAGAAGCAGAATTTCAAACTCACACAGATACTTTCAGGTCCAATATAATTGTTTAGCTGTTTTGGAACTTTTATAACTAGACATATCAAATTCACCTGAAAACAAAGATTATGACCTACAAATACACCTGTAACATAGTATTTTCTCAGTAGCAGCTCAAGTACCCTGAATTGATCTAACAAATTTAATACATACTCTGCTCAGGTTCCTAGACAAAGCAGCCATCCAAGAAACATCTATAGGACAAGATTCAAGACAGCAAGCTCCTAATCCATGGAAACTCTGCAGGGTAACCCAAGTAGAAAATGCAAAAATCCTACTTGGGATGGTACCAATCTTCTGCTGCACCATTGTAATGACCCTCTGTCTAGCTCAGCTCCAAACATTCTCTATTCAACAAGGTCTATCCATGGATACTAAGATAACCAAATCTTTTAACATTCCACCAGCTTCATTACCAATTCTCCCAATGGTTTTCATGATCATCTTAGTCCCAATCTACGATCACATATTCGTGCCATTTGCTCGTAAAATCACAGGCCATCCTACAGGAATAACTCACCTTCAACGTGTAGGTGTTGGTTTGATTCTTTCTTCTATATCCATGGCTGCAGCTGCAATAATGGAAGGAAAGAGAAAAAAAGTGGCTAGAGATAACAACATGTTAGATGCTATTCCTATAATGCAGCCGTTGCCTATTAGTGTGTTTTGGCTATCAATTCAGTATTTCATTTTTGGTATTGCAGACATGTTTACATATGTTGGTCTTCTTGAATTTTTCTACTCACAGGCACCAAAGGGGATTAAATCTATTTCTACTTGCTTCCTTTGGATTTCCATGGCGCTTGGATATTTTGTCAGCACTATTTTGGTTAAGATGGTTAATAGTGCAACTGAAGGAGTCACTAAGAGCAGAGGGTGGTTAGCAGGCAATAATATTAATAGAAATCATTTGGATCTGTTTTACTGGTTATTATCTGCTTTGAGCTTAATCAATTTCTGTAACTATTTGATTGTTGCTAAGATGTACGAGTACAGGCCTCAGGACTCTGTTGGTCCAAATAAGAATAATGGCAAGGCCTAAACCAAAGGAGAAAAAAAACAGTATTTTATTTTATTTCATTTTTATGGTTTTTAACTTTTATTTGTTTATATAATATCTTTCAAATTTATTGACAATGTAGAAAGAAAATTAAATTTCCCCAACTTAATCTAGTAAAAAAAATATATCGGTGCTAATTAGATATTTTCACCGTGAGTCAATGGAAAGCAACTCTACATTGTGTAGCCAGCAGTATATAAACTGGGTCAAAGCAAATTTCAAATAATATTTGATTTAGTGAAGAGAAAAAAAAATATAAGTCTTTTAAAGATATCAATGTATAATTAATAAAATATGAATGGAAGCTAAAAGCCATTTTAACCTTTGCACAAATAAATATATAAATTCGATTTTTAAGAATCACATTTATTAATAAGGTCAAAATCTTTACATTGAACGGTCAAAAATGGATTACACCTACGTGCGCGCGCGCGCGCGTGTATACAAGGAAAAGTGAATTTATAATGAAGATGTAGTGTCAGCGGCATGCTAAAAAGTAGCTCCACGTCCAAGTCCCAAAATTCTATCTCTTTCCCATTTGTCATCAAAACTTCACCATTCTTAGCCAACTCACCTTCTCTTGCATGCCTACGTGCTCTGCCCACAATCGGCCACGTCGCCTTTCTTTCCGTTTATATTCAAATCAAAAACCACATCAATCCAGTACACCTCAACTTCAAACCATGGCTTCCAGCGATCAATCACCGGCTCCAACGCCAGTCAAAGGCGGAGATCAGCCAAACCCCCCGGGACAGCCGATGTCCGCGGAACAACACATGCTGGACAAGGGAGCACAGATGTTGCAGTCATTGAAACCAATAAAACAAATGAGCCAGCATGTTTGTACCTTTGCTAGTTATAGCCATGACATGACTCGTCAGATCGAAATTCACCACTATGTCACCAGACTCAACCAGGATTTCCTTCAGTGCGCTGTATACGATTCCGATGACAAGAATGGCCGTCTCATCGGTAACAAATCAATTTTCTTCTTCTTAGTTTTTTTCCTTAAAATTTTGAAAATATGAATCTTTTCTTTCATTTTTTTCATGCAGGAGTGGAATACATAGTTTCAGATCGGATATTTGAATCTTTGCCACCTGAAGAACAGAAGCTCTGGCATTCCCATGCTTACGAGGTAAATTAATTAACTAATTAACTAATTTTAAATAAATTAAATCAAATGAACTGTCTTCAGACAAAATTGATTGCATGTTTAGGTCAAATCAGGTCTGTTGGATCATCCCAGAGTTCCAGAAATGGTGGTGAAACCGGAACTGGAAAATTTAGCCAAAACGTATGGCAAGTTTTGGTGCACATGGCAAGTGGATAGAGGTAATTAATAACTAATTAACTCTTAATTTAAAGGATTTGGCATCATTAAAGAATTTGAAACTATTGTGCAGGCGATAGGCTTCCATTAGGAGCGCCTGCATTGATGATGTCACCACAGGCAGTGAACTTGGGCATGGTTTCTCCAGCCCTGATTGAGAAAAGGGATTACAAGTATAATATATTGACAGATGCTATAAAGAACTCGAGGATTGAGATTGCAGAGCCAGAGTGGATCAATCCTCAGGCAGATTACTGGAAGCAGAATGGGAAAGGTTTTGCCATTGACATTGAAAGGACTGAAATGAAATTGAGGGCACCTTTTCCATGATCATATATATGCAGATTTTGTGTTTATAAAGTAAAAAACCAATATGGATAGTGTCAGTGTGGATATCAGGATGTATAGGTGGTTGCTTGTTTTTTGGTTTTGGTGTTTTTGGAAGTAGAATCCTCTATATACATGTTCTAAAAATGGTCTTAATTACGTAAAATACGTGTTTAATTAATATGTATTCGTTACTGAATGCTACTGTACTTTATGGAAGCCAGAGTTATGGAGCAATGTTATTTCTTGAGCAGAGTGACTTTTCTGAAATTGCAGTTGGATTCAAACATTTATGTAAATATGTTATTGAACGATTATGACTCTGTTTTGTTGTGGTGTTGAACTGTTGATGAAATCAATAACCGCCATTAACAATAGCAGGTCCGGCCACCAACCATGGCCCGCCTCTGTCCGGCAGTACTGGTATCAGCAATTATCAAAATATTCATAGGGAAAGACCATTCTTTGGTTTCTAAATTAGAATTAACACGTGAGGATCCACGTCCTGTTTGAAATGGTTATTTTATCCTCAATTAAATAATTGAAAATTGGTTTATAAACCATAGTCAGTTAAATGATTGGAAAATTGATCCTTAAATTATATAGTAATTATGATTTTTTAATTCATGATGTCTGTTAACAATTTAACTTTCAATTTAGGAATATGTGCTAATTTGATTATATTTAGAGATTATTTATTATTTATGTTTATAATTTAAAATATACTTATGTTCTTATAAATTAAAATATATCTGGAAAAATATTTTTAAGTGTGTTTTTTCCCTGAAGGCAAAGGAGCCAAGTTGCGAGAGTTACTGTGTTTTTTCCTACTTGAGCAATCGGCATATACCATTTGCATGTGCCATGTGCCATCTTCTCGAATGATGCTCTGTCTGTTGATCCTCAATCTTCAAACCCACCTTCCTCCCATAATCTCAACATCAAAAGCATTCATTTTTAAAATCCCACTTACTTTTTCTTCTTTTCTTTAATAATATTAAAAGATTTGATTGATCATCTGCACCACAACAATAACAACAATGGAGTCATTGATTCCCCCAGAAATTCCCCTTTCCAGCCCCACGCATGTATTTGTCTCTCAATCTCATTAAATTCTTGGCCTTTGTTGGACTCTTTGGTGTCTCTCTCTTCTTCTACTCTATTCTCATGGAAATCCCTAAGGGAGCAGAAACAGCTACTGATGTCGCCCAGAAGCACGTTTATTCGGTTTGGGCGGTTCCACAGGAAGACGTGGCCGAGAGAATCAAGAAATTGATGGACGGTCTAAGATCGGAGTTCGGCGGGCCACAATTCGAACCGCATGTTACAGTAGTTGGGGCTATTAGTTTGACGGAGCAGGATGCGTTGGACAAGTTTCGATCTGCCTCTGATGGAGTCAAAGCTTATACTGCCACCGTTGATCGCGTCGTCACCGGAACTTTCTTTTATCAGTGTGTTTATTTACTCCTCCATCCCACGCCAGAGGTCATCCCTAATTTTGTCAAATGTCGCAGTTTTAATGTTTTATTGAAAAATTGAATGCCCAAACGTTAAAATTGGCGTGTTTTTCGTGTTGTTTCAGGTAGTGGAAGCTAGTGAAAGCAGTAGTGGACATTTCGGGTACAAGAGGTCTACTCGTAAGTAATAAACACTGTTGCCTCTTTGTAATTGTTGTTAGGAATCATGAATCATTAGTGTCTTGTGAAATTCTGGAGTCAGTTGGGTAGTTTCAAAGATTTTGGAACTTACTAATTGGGTAAGGAGCTATAATGTATCAGAAGAAGGATCTTACAGTAGAAGGTTCAAGGCCATAGGATATCAGAAGTCTTATAATGGTGAAATTGTAGGTTATTTGTTGAAATGTTCAATGGGAACCCTTTTTTCTGTTTGTTCTACATGACAACGATGAGATATTGTTGCTGTAATGTAAAGAATGTGATTACTCCAATGCCATGTTTGGTTTGCAGAAAGTAATAGCAAGGAAAAGAATTTCCTTGAATAGCTATGCTTTGTCTGCTATGAAACTTGTATTTCGTAAAACTAAAAAACATCTATTATATATTTAGAAATTCACCAAACTTAAGGTTACGATTTTGCTGTTTTGTAGAATAGTTATTCCAATACTTAAATTTAAACTTCGCTAGGAATAATTATTTCCATGGAACAACTACTCTATTCTTTTCCTATTCCGTGAATCAAATGAGGCCTTAAGCGTTTCATTTATGTGCCATGAAATTGAAACCTGCACGGGTACTGTCATATATTTATATTGGGTTTAGGAGAAAGTTGAGCCAAAAGATCCTGATTCAAGTTTAATGAGGAGCTCTTTAGGATATGCTCTAATGTGTAGAGATCGGTTAATTGGTAAAATATCAAAAAGGGCTCTCGAACTTCAGGTCTTGAAGAGCCTTCTTCCCTTGGTCTGAGAGGTAGGTTATGTAGGCATACTATTTCATCATGGTACGGTAGTATTCAATCATTAATGGCCAAGAATCCATTAGTACCTGAGGATATAGTGTTTAGAGAAGTGTAACATTTGTAATGTTGCTCTTTCAATTCATAAAAAAGGATAGGAATTCTGATCGAGGAAAACTGTCACATCTGCATTCATATTTTTGTCTTTCATTATTATACTCAAAGTAATGCATATGTTGTGTAATATTGCAGCTTACATGCCTCATCTTAGTCTCTTATATGGAGATCTAACAGATGATGAGAAGAAAAATGCTGAAGAAAAGGCTAATATTCTCGACAACAGCATCAACGGCTTGAGTTTCCAAATAAACCGTCTTGCCCTGTGGAAAACAGACACAGCGGACCAAACCTTGAAATCATGGGAGAAGATTGCAGAATGCAACCTCAGCCCCAACTAGTTCTGCATCTCTCTTAATTCTTCCAATTTGCAATAAAAACTTACCAGGTGCTGTCCTCTTCTAATTGCAATTGACTGTATGTAAAAGTGTGATTAATCTCTGTTCGTGCGATACTGCGGTTGCATATGCAATCATACCACCATTATATGTGAAGCTTTGCTCAGTATCCCAGTAATCCAACGCACTCGCACAGGATTGCAATTATGCCTGCAATAAGGAATTCTGTAATCAAATGTTACTTCTCATGGCAATATAAAAGGTTTCATTTGGTCTGTGGTAGAGAATGTGAATAGAATAATTGTTTTAATTGCTAAGTTTAATAAATGTTGCCCACCCTCGTAAGGGATCAGGGTAAAGGACTTTGAGTTTAATATGTGAAACAACACAAACGTATATGACTGTGCTTTAAGTTTAATTTTCCCACGTGATCTTATCTTCATCTCCATGATTTGAAATGGCCTATGTTTACTAGTCTAACATGATATATTTAATCTTGATGGAACCAGTCATGATGCAGAGTCCATGCTTCTTATTTCTCAGTACTTGCTAATATTCTTGGCCTTTTTTTGTTCAAATGTAAAAGGGTATATTCCACTAATTTTCTTCAAAGATTCTTTCTATTGATCATAGAAAATACTTGTGTTTTGTGTTAATTTTAAGGGAAATGAATTGTGAATAAACCCTAATGACTTAGCGCGTGCTTTACATTGATTGTTAATGCGAGCTGGGAGGTTACGTGGGCCTATTCTATTTTAAGAGGATCTAGCTTAATATGGTTTTAACTATAACGTTTTTTTTTTAAATAACTAAAAAAAATTATATTAAAAATAAATGAATACGTGCAAGTTTTTTTACTGAATATATATATAATAATAATTAATCATTGTTGATAAATGTGGTTGGATCGGTTTTCTTAATCACGTGAAATTTAAATTTTTTTTGTTAATAATATTTTTTTATCAATTTAGTAAGTAAATCATCTAATGTTTCGTACATTGAATCATTCCCTATTGGCCCTAAGAAAAATATTCTCAATGGATGGAGGATATATTATTGTCAAGGCAAGAAACAACTCTCCTCAAGTATATAAATTCATCTTTATATAGCAGATATTCTTGTGAATGGATTTTTTTTTTTTTTTTTTAAATTTTTTTGTTGGTTAATATAAATTTTTATATCAAATTTAGTAAGTAAAAATCATACTAATGTTTCGTAAATTGAATCATTCACCTATTGGCCCTAAGAAAAATCAATATTCTTCAAATGGAATGTAGAGGACTATATTTATATGATCAAAAGGAGCAAGAACACTCTCCTCTAAAGTATATTAATTCGTCTTTATATAGCAGATATTTCTTGTGAATGGTTTTTTTTTTTTTTTTTTTATCACCCAGAAAACACTGATTTGAAGCTTATCTAAACTGAAAAATCCATTGTTGAGAATTTCAGAGGTTCTTATCCGTAAGATTCTCTCATATGTAATTAAAAAAATGACTTCAAATTTCTTAAAAAAAAAAAAAAATATAAAGCTGAAAATTATTTACTTCATATTTTAAATAAACTTCTCTTAAGAAAACAAAAAATATTGTTTTTGAAATACGAAAATGGGACATTATAATAATAAAACAATTCAATTAATAGCAATGGACGTTATCTATTCATCAACAACCACACTGTCACATGTTATATCATGACCTCCATTTTCTTTTTTTCGTCTATTTATCTTCCCTCGTCGGGGCAAAAACCAAATGTCCACGAACAAAATAATAAATCGCGGCGTCCTTTTTTCCTGTTGAAAATTCACTATCTAATTTTCCACTCGCCGGAAAGTCGGACCCCATTTTAAACAACTAATTTGAGCCGCTATCCATGTGCAAGATTCTTAAACAACTGTATTTAATCTGATAATCTACAGCCCGTTTTGATTTTTTTTTTTTTTTTTTATCCCAGAAAACACTGATTTGAAGCTTATCTAAATGAAACCTTGTTAAAATTTCGAGGTCTTCACAAGTAAGATTCTCTCATATGTATTAAAAAAATGACTTCAATTCTTAAAAAAAAAAAAAAATGTAAAGCTGAAATTATTTCTATTTTTAATAAACTTCTCTTAAGAAAACAAAATATTGTTTTGAAAATACGAAAATGGACATTATAATAAAATTAACAAACATCATTAAAATAGCAATGGACGTTATCTTTATCAACAACCTGTCACATGTTATACATGCTCCAACCATTTCTTTTTTCGTCTTTTATCTTCCCTCGTCGGGCAAAAACAATGTCACGCAAACTAAAAATCGGCGTCTTTTTTCCGTTTGAAATTCTATCTAATTTCCACTTGCGGAAAGTGGACCCCATTTAACAACATTTGACCGCCTATCCTGCAAGATCTACACTGTTTATCTGAATCACAGCCCGTTTTAAACGTAAATCGCCGTCGCTTTACAAAAACCCCACAGGTAGCGCCGGCTAACGTCCTGCGCACGTTAGTCAATTGCCGCTTACTTTGCGCCTACCCGCTTTTATCTAATACTAAATCCCAATGGCTGTCCTCACGTGCCTTATTGGACGCGTGATTGCACGTTCCGCCACCAAAAATTTTCAACGTCTGCTCTGTCCATTACCCAATAGCCACTGAGAAACTTAAGAGTTGGCACACACGGAGAAAGCACTTCCCTGGAATTTTCCTTTTGATTCCCTCTCTTTCTTCGTCCTTTGCGTATAAATTCCTTATTTAGATCCAAAACTTGAGGGTTTGTGGATTCTGAATTCAGCCTTTTCAGTTCTTAAGTTTTGAACTACAGTCTTAGAACTTTCAAGTGAAAAACCAAGTCTTTCCCCAACTGTCTCTTCTCCAGCTTTCTCAATTTCAGGGTTTGGGTCGTCAAATACATTTCCCTCTGTTCACTGTTTAGACTTCAGAGTTTAAGCTTTGGGTTTAGCTTCTTATTCTTGATTCTTGATTGAGTGAAAGGTTTACAGATAAAAATTCTTTCTTGCTCATTGTACATTTCAAGAGCACCAAAAATTTGAAAAAACAGACCAAAAGGGGTCCAGGTTTTTTGGATTGAAGCTCTATATTAGTTGGCTGAGAAACCAAGAGATCAGAATTCAAATTCTTGAGATTTTTCTTTTGGTGGATTTTAATTTGAAATGGAAGGGAAGAGCTCAGTAAGATTCACCCTAGGGAAGCAATCGTCTTTAGCACCAGAACGCCACGGAGAGGGTTTGGATGCGGAAAAGGAAGAGTTAGTGGATATCGATCCAGGTGTGCGACTAATGTACTCGGTCAATGAGTGCAATTTGGATGGGATTCGCGAGCTCTTAGATTCAGGTATTGATGTAAATTTTCGCGATATCGACGACCGGACTGCGCTTCATATTGCTGCTTGCCAAGGCTTTCCTGACGTCGCCACTCTGTTGCTCGATAACGGTGCCGAGATTGACCCCAAAGATCGATGGGGGAGCACGGTAAGCTTTCTCTTTCCACTCTAAATTATCGCAGTGTTAGATTTTTGAATTGTTTGTGTATGGAGTTTTTATCTTGATCATGCTGTATAAATAACCTTGTCTATGTTTTGGTACTTGTGCTTTAATATTTCTCGGAAAATAAGAATCTTATTATTATTATTATGTTTGGAAATAGTTCTGAAAAGAATTCAATGTCAACTCTGTTTTTAGATATTTAGTCCTATCTGTTTAATTGCATTGAATTGTAGGAAAAAAAAAAAATCAATTTTTGGCCTAAGATTTTCTCAAACAGCCTCTTGCAGATGCTATCCACTATAAAAACAATGACGTGATCAAGCTTTTGGAGCAGCGTGGTGCAAAGCCTCTGGTATGCCTTGAGTTCTGGTTGGTTAACATGATATCTTCAGTACTTAATGTACATTTTTGTCTATATGTGTTCATGGCATTCCTTGGTTGAGTTGTTCAGATGGCTCCTATGCACGTCAATCATGCTCGGGAAGTCCCAGAGTATGAAATTAATGCTGCCGAGCTTGATTTTACTAACAGTGTAGAAATAACAAAGGTAATAGTCTATCTTTTGATAGTTATTTGTATTTTAATTACATTGCTCACAGATCTCTTAGAGCTGTCATTTTCTGCTTCTTACTTTCATCTTCTAAGTATTTGATGCCTGTCTTTTAAAAAGTGTGTAATGGTATAATGTTAATGCTTGCCCTAAAATTTTGTTATCTTCCTTGTGCCTTTGATACCTAAGCTTATCTAATTTCTTTAAGGTAAGACTCCCAGTTGGACAAGAGTAAAATTGATGATGAATCACTAAGATAATGAAAGATATTGCAAATAACAAGATTTGTAAGTAGATTTGCCAATCCGATAAACAATTGACCTGTTAAAGCACCTTGCTGCAACTAACTGGAGATAATATATATCGCTTGTTTACTTGTTTTCTGTTTTCACTTTTTTTGGGTACATTAGTACCTTACTATGTTCGAACAGAATGCTCTGTTTGTCAAGTGAACTTAAATTGGTAGTGAAAGGGATGTTTAAGTAGTAAAATGTTCAAGCTTCATTGCGTTGTTCCATAAATACAAGCCTTTAATTAGTTTTGTTATTTGTCCTGTTTTGTGTTCTTTTCTAATATCTAGTACCATGCTACTGTCCCCACTATGAACCCCCCAAACTACCCTAAAAAATACCCTAACCCAAAAAAAAGAATAAATTCTCATTTTAACAAGCAGTTGTTTTCATTTGTTTGATTCCATTTTACTGTTTGTTCCCTCCCTAAGTTTCTTTCCTTTAATTGATAATCTTTGAGGAATGTTCTACTTCACCTTTTCTTGCCATGTTGGCCAGCATTGTTTAATTTTCGATTGAAATGCATAAAAATTGTACGCAGGGAACCTTTCGTATAGCATCATGGCGTGGAATTCAAGTTGCTGTTAAAAAGCTTGGGGAGGATGTAATTTCTGATGAGGATAAAGTGTGAGTTACTCACACAACACTCTTTTTGCTCATTATTACTATTTTTTTTGCTCTTCCATGTTCTTAGTTGATATGGTAAACCTTTTATAGTAGAGCATTCAGAGATGAGCTTGCATTGCTTCAGAAGATACGACATCCAAATGTGGTCCAATTTCTGGGTGCTGTTACTCAAAGTAGTCCTATGATGATTGTGACCGAATATCTTCCCAAGGTTTTTTATAATTCATTGTTGCTGATTTTTTTTTTTTCCTATGATGTTGCCAGTAGTCAACAGTTAGCATATAATTTCCTGTTTTATTGGTTGGTTAATACTTCTTCCATCTTTTATTATTCTGTTCTTACTTCTATTAGTTGATGATGATGCATCTTATCTCCTGAAATTCTTTCCTATTAGTTAAGTAGTTTTGTTGTCTTTTTAACCTGGATAAATACGAGTCCTTAAACATAATGAAAATGTCTTTTAAACAAATATATCTTCGTCCTGTCTGATAGAATATTTCTTACCTTATTTTCTTTGTTGCGAAGGATATAGGTCTAATTCTGCTTGAAAAATTGTCGTCATTATGTGTTCCTTCTCTTGGTAAATGACTGGATTAATTTCTGCTGTCACAGTGGTGGAACTGTAGCTTTTTGCATTATTCTTCATGCTATTTGCAGTGATGGGATTTGTGTGGATAAGAATAATGTTTGAAGTTGTTTGAAGCTTGTTTAGTTATTTTAGCATTAAAAAACCTTTGTTTTTAATTAATGTTATAGGGAGACCTTTGTGCTTTCTTGAAGAGAAGAGGAGCATTAAAACCATCAACAGCTGTGAGATTTGCACTTGATATTGCAAGGTCAGTTTTATTGTTATTGTTGTTTAAGAATTGGGTCTTCTATTTCTAGGTATGCAGCATTAGGCTGTCAAATTTATTAAGATACTACTTTGATGGGATACAGTATAATTGTCTTTTTTCCCTATCCTTTTCCTTTTGAGACTTGGACCTTGAATGGATTTCATAGGAATGTTTCTTAGTGCATTGATCTTGTGAGAAGCATTAGGCTCCAGGTTCTGTCTGGCTTTCATCTAAATGTTGAGGGAAACATATGGCGATACCCAAATTTAAAGTTACTGTTTGGATCTTATGTGGTGGTTGAGATTTATTGCAAAAATTCAACCTGCAACATAAGGGAAATCATCATCAACTATGCCATTATTCATGATTCAGTTGATGGACATGAAGGTTTACTTGAAAATCTAACATTGTAGATGACACTTTTTGCAAATGACATGCAAGAGAAAAAAAAATCTCATTATGACTATACACGATTCAGTTCAAGAACCTGATCACGTTTTATCTTGTATTGATTGCTGTAGTCTCAAGCTAGCCTGAAAGACAAATTAATATTTCTGGATTTTTGCAGGGGGCTGAATTATTTACATGAGAACAAACCTCCAATAATTCACCGTGATCTTGAGCCTTCGTAAGTCTTGCTGTCCAATTAGGATCTTTCTTTATCTTATTTGTGCTCTTTTATACTGAGACTAAGATTAAGTTTCAGTAAAAATTCATTGGATTTCTCAATTTTCTGAAATTGTCAGCACATTTTTATGTTGCTTATGAGCGAGGTAACAGAAATATATTGCGGGATGATTCTGGACATCTAAAAGTTGCAGATTTTGGAGTTAGTAAGTTGATTACTGTTAAAGAAGACAAGCCTCTAACTTGTAAAGACACTTCTTGTGAGTGCTGCTTATCATTACAATCCTCATTTCAATTGGAAATTGAAGACATGATTGTCTTTTACCACTAACTGATCCTTATTTCTGTAACTGATAAACTAAGTAATAAAATTTGCAATGAAATTCTTTTGCTTCTTGTTATTCGTTAACAGGCCGGTATGTGGCCCCAGAAGTTTTCAAAAATGAAGAATATGACACCAAAGTGGATGTCTTTTCCTTTGCTTTAATTTTGCAGGAGGTAAAAACGATTCTTATTTCATTACCAAGTTTTTGTCGACACATGGAACCTGATTTATTTTATAGGAGCTTGGGTTTTTCCTCCCGTGACTGTCAAGTGATATTTGCAACGTTTTTTAATTTTAGATGATTGAAGGCTGCCCACCATTTTCTGCAAAGCAAGAACAAGAAGTTCCAAATTCATATTGCGCAAAAGAGCGTCCACCTTTTAGAGCTCCAACAAAGCACTATTCACATGGACTTAAAGAGTATGTCCTCTGACTATCTTGTGTTTATTCTAACTTTTTGTTCGATAATGATTAAATAAAAAAAAAAAAATTGATCACCAAGTTGATAGTGTTCTTTATGATGGATTAGTTATCTGCTTTTAACCCTTTAGAATGGCTGAATACGGAAAATAAGAAATCTGACTGCAATGTCATTTCAGAAGTTTGTCTTGATCTTAGGTTAGTGCTAAAAAACTAAAATTTGAAATATTGCTTTCTCCCTCGTGCTCAGATTTGGTCTTTTCTCAGAGATTTTTATGGCTTTAGCAGTTTCTGAAGTTAATTGAATGTTGGTTGATCTCTCAAATCTGACATTGATTTCAATTTTTCTCTTGTTCACAGGTTGATTCAGGAGTGTTGGGATGAGATTCCAGCTAAGCGTCCAACTTTCAGGCAAATAATAACAAGACTGGAGTCCATTCACAACAGTATTGGTCATAAGAGGCGCTGGAAGGTCTCTCTATCTCTCTCTCTACCTACCTTCGGAATTTTGCTCATATAAAGAACAGAACCTTTTGTTTCCACTGACACTATCTATATTTTGTGATGCCTTGATGGAATCAACACATGGCCATTCTCATCATCCAAACATCCTTTTCTTCGATAGCATAGTGTACTTATTTGATGATTGATGGATTACTCAAACGATGCATTCTGTTTCTAATTAAGATTAGTTGTGTCCTTCTAATTGATTCGTTCTCTTTCAACATTGTAACCTTTACAGGTTAGACCATTAAAGTGCTTTCAGAATCTGGAGGCCATGTTGAAGAAAGATCTTAGTCTAAGTGGCCGGAGTCGTTCTTCCCGCTCCACCAATTAGATTACCAGGCTGCAGAAATTATGTAAAAGGATTCTTCTATAATTTGGAGCACAGCTTTCTTTTGTTGTAATTTGCCGGTCATTGGATTTGATTTCTTCCAAGTGTTGCTCTCCCATGGAATTTGTGGGTTGAGCTTGACAATCATGCTGTATGTGCAATGTGTATATTAACAGTAGTGGTGGGGTGGTTAATGTCCATTTTGCGTATGATAACAATCCCTCGATAGTTCTACCATTAAAAAGAAAGAAAGAAAGAAAGAAAAGGAAGAAAAAGACCTACAGCATAAATCTGTGTTTTCTATACTAAATGGAAAAAGGCAAAAATGACAAGTCTTTGGTTGGCCATGGGTTTGATGGAAAGTGACGATTCTCTTATTTTCTATCACCATTATTTCATGTTTAAAAAGGACATGATGGACCACAGCATTATGGCGACAGAAAAGCCTCTTAACGTTAGGGTGACAGCAACCTTTTGAAATTAGAACCGAATTTTAATTTGGATCACATGGCAGTAAAATACTCTGAAACTTAAACTGAAATTGTTCACCAAGTATTTGAAACGTTCAAAATGGAGTTACATTGGGTAAAATACCCGTTAAGTACGATAGAGTTGATCATCCCTGATATCATTTTAGGATAAATCTTTCTAAAATTTATAATATAATATAACTATCACTGGCATCATGTGCTCTCGTAAGTGTGATGGTGTTGAATAGAAAAGAGATAGACATGAAATAGATTTATTACTTTTTTGATATTAATTATGACTTAGCAATAAATAGAGCAGAATGAAAATAAATAATCTATATAACATTATTCAATTGATATTATTTATAAAAAAAAAGGATTTATTTGCTTAAATTATAGATGGGAAGTGGAAGCTGAAACTGGACATTCAATCAACTCTTTGCAACAGCAATCGACTCGGAAAAAAAAAAAAAAAAAAATTAGGCTTAATATTATAATTAAGGAGGCGAATGAGGATTATAAATAATTATATAACATTGAGTGAGATGTTATAGATGTAGTTCGATTATTATTGATAAGTTATATAGTGATTTATTTTTTGCTTTACTATTTTATTTTAATACGGATGGGTATAGTTTGGTGGACAGTCTGAAACTTGTGGAGACTATTGTGGGCGTACTCATATTGGGTTCAATGGCTACTCTCAGCTTTGTTTGCAACAGGACGAATTCGGAATTTCTGTAGAATATTAAGATAAGAACGGAATTTAAGAATTGATACTTTCTTATATTGGGCTTCAGTTGATGAGTATATATCGTATGGTCATGTTGGTTCCTGTTTAATAATTATAGGAAATAATAATTAATAATTTAATATTTTATTGTTTTGTTATTTATATGTAGTTATTAGTCTATTAAAGCTTCCCTTTTTTGTTGTGGCCAGGATTTTGTTATTTAGTTTATTATTAGTGATTATTATATGTAAGAACTCTCAAATACCTTGCAGAACATGAAATAAAGAAACACGTTGAAGAGCTAGCAAAATTTTAACGTAATAAGCTGAAAGATAATCTGTGATTAAATAAATGTAATATCAAAAAAAAATAATTATAAGAAAAAAAAATGGGGCAACCGATTCATTGTTTGGGCCAGTCCAATAGCTTGTTAAGGTAATAAAAGTTTAAATTAAGTCCGAGGGCCCCACCATACACTATTTACATTTTGAGGTAAATCTATGACATACTATTCCAAATTTTCCTCCTAGGCTTCTTCAAGAAAAAAAAAAAAAAAAAGAAAAACTTCTCTAAATAGCCATGATTAATATGTTTCATGTGGTCCTGAAAAATATAAAATAATAATAATAATAATAATAATTAAAAGCAAAACTCCTTTTGTGGGTCCAATTAGTGTATAGTAAAGGAGAACTCAGAAGACTCTCAAATACCTTCAGAACATGAAATAAGAAACCGTTGAGAGCTAGCAAAATTTAACTCAATAAGCTGAAGATATCTGTGATTAATAAAATGTAATATCAAAAAAATAATCTATAAGAAAAGAAAAATGGGGCAACGATTCATTGTTTGGGCCAGTCAATAGCTTGTTAAGGTAAAAAGTTAAATTAAGTCGAGGGCCCCACCATACACTATTACATTTTGAGGTAAATCTATGACAATACTATTCAATTCCTCTAGGCTTCTTCCTCTCGTACACTTTGTAACAACTCCATTTGAAAGAAAGAGAATTAATTGACAACATAAGCTTCCATGCATTCTCAAGCAGCAAGAGAAAAGATAATCTACTGCAATATTTATAATTATCAGTCATTGCATGCAACTGACTTCACTTCAGTTACTTATAACAGCAACCACACGACATTCTTTTTCAGTGGAGTCTTTTCCAATCCCCCTATAGCTACTGCCATAGATATATAACACCAAATCTTGATAAACAAAATAGCAAATAAAAAACCACAAGAAAGAAAGAAAAAGATGAACTTAGGTCCATCCATCCATGTAAAGAGAGAAACATAATTTTTATATGTAAATCACTTCATCGGCAGATTAAAATAAATAAAAAGAAAATTCCCTGATTTGGAAAGTTTCCAATGAGCAAGGCAAGTTTGCTGCCTTGTTACTTTGTGTATATATATATATATATATATATATCGAACTGAGAATTCAAATTTCTTCTCCATCTTCAACTGGAAACTATGATCTTTAAATCTATATATCTTACAACTTGCATAAGGTCACTCTCAGCCACAATTTTCCATTCAATTGTGTAGCTCTTACGGAACCTGAATTCACTGATCATTTTACAATGAAGGGAACTTTTGAACTAAAATAGAATATCCAAGGTTAGGCAATCTTAATTTTGACTTTATAAATAGATAATGTACGATTACATGTATTATGCCTATTTTTTACTAATTCACTTGAAAGATGTGACAAATGGATTGTTTTGAAAATTAGTAATTGCGTGTTATATATGATTTAATCCCAATAGCGAGATTTGAATCCTTAATTGCCTCACTTTTACACTATAATAAAGAAATTAAGAATTACCGAATGGATGGAAAATCCATCGCTATATACCAACTGGCTTTTATTCGCCTAAATATTAATGAATCATCGACTAGTGATTGAATTATAAAAATTACTAAAGTGATCGCCGTATAGTGAAAAAAAAAGATAATAATGTTTAGTGACCAAAATATATGCACGTATTAATCTAAATTTTAGATTAAGAGAGCAGTAACATATATTGAAACAAAGAAAACAATAGATATGAAAGTAATTAGAATTTACTAGAGGTCGTCATAGAGGATAAAATAGAAATTAAATTTGCTTTCATGTATACTTATTTAACTCATCCATTTTGAGCAGTAAGACAAAAGGAAAATCCAATTATAATTTCTTTGGCTGAATTCCTGAAGAACTTGGAAAAGTTGTTAAACTTAAATTAATGTGTTGCTTTTGATTAAAGCAGTTAACGGTAAGTTGGGTTTATGTCTAACTAAAAAAGCAAAGCAACTCTACCACAAAGCTTCATGAAACTCTCTCATTTTTACAAAAAAAAATAAAAATAAAAAAAATAAAAAAAATTCTTATAGGCAGTAAACTTATTAAGGAAGTAATATAATATGTGTTTTAATTAGAAGAGCAGCTACGTACTTTCTGTTCATGGTTTGTCAATAATAAGGAAATAACTTTTAAGCTATATGACAAACAAAGTACCTAATCGAAAGGAAGAAACAAAATGATGCAGTACTGGCAAAAATAATTTAGACTCTGAAACATTGACAAAAATTAAGTTTAAATTGTGGCAATAAAGAAATTGGAGAGTCTTTAAATTTTTCACTCTTTATTATTATTTTTCTTTTACGTTTTCCCATAGTTCGTATTTAAGTCATTATATAATTTTTCTCTTTATGTGCTAGCTATATATATATATAGGCCATTGGAGACGAAGTCCAAAATGGACTGCAAAACATTGATTTTTTTAGAATTCGATCTTGGCTTGCTATAAATATAATAATTTCTTGTAGGTTTTATGTAGCAAGCATGAACTAAATCTTGTGGGGTTCTTGCAAATTCTCATGTTCCTATTATTGTATATATCAACTTCTAAATTATTAATACGTGGTTGAACATTAAATTAAGAAATAAACGATTCAAAATCTTGAACTTGAGGTTAGAAATTTTCAAATTAGGTATCGATAGAAATCTTTAATTAAGACAAAACGTAATAATCTTTCTTTTTTTTAATACTAAAAAGAAAAAGAAAGAAACAAATTGAATAGGAAAAAGAAAGCTAAAGGGATAATTTGGAAGTGAATAATAGAAGTGGAGTTGGTTGAGACAAAGAGGTAAAAATACTAAAGTGAAGGAAAGAAGGTTAGATTGAGAGCTTGTAGTGTATATAATGACATTTAATGGATTAGGTCTTGCATTGAAGGCTAGCACCTTTCAGCATCATTTGAGGGTCCGATGAGAAAATGATCATGTTGGCTTTGTACATATTATACATACTACTGTGGTCCCCTTTGTTTTATAGAGAGAATATCATATGTACTTTTCTTGGGATTTTCTCGGAAACCAATCACCAGAAAACTTGTGTTTTACTACCTTCAATTGGTACATAGTAACTTCAAAATAATTTGATGATTAAATAACTCTTAAGTATTGAATCAAAGAACCTAATTTTCCTCATTTAGCTAAACATGAAGAAGCTGTTGTTTAGAACTTTGAACAAGTTGAGTTTATTCTTGTGAAATACAACCAAATGAAGCCTCATTACAAGGTTGAAACATTAGTGAAATTGTTAGGAGGCAGTCTTAATTAACTCAATTTTGAATTAATAATCATTAATTCCACCAAATTACTGTCATAATACCTATTTTGAAGAAGATGCTTCCTCGTTTTGGTGAAAGTTTGTTTTTCTAATTTGTTAGGGGAAGGATTCTTTTGTTTTATGAATAATTTTGGCAAATTTTGCTATGAATTAGTACTCGAAATTCGCAAATAATAAGATTATAACTATGATATGATTTAAATTGGTAAAATTTGTAAATAAATTTTATATTTATTAAGCAAAAAAAATCATAATTTGTAAATAAAATGAAATTAAAAATAATTTATTGAGAATATAAATAGATGTTGCTCTCATTTGTGGTCCTTGTAATTGATATGGAGAAGATTTTGTGGTTGTGTGAACCATGAAAAAACTTTGACCTAAATATATCAATTACAGGGGCTCTCCATTTTAGAAGTAAGCTTTAGGTTAGACTGAAGCCATGAATAGAAGGCGTACTTAGTGGTTTCAAAAAGGTCTATGCAACTAAGTGTAGTGGAAGAAAGAAAATATGAAAATTGTTTTATTTTATACCATCAAGTTTTCCATTTTATGTTTTAATTATTGATTCCCAATATCTCTACGCCTTTAGGTTTAAGATCAATAATTTTATTCGGCATTCGTGGCTATCCTTATTCAAATTTATAATATATAAATGTACCTGATCTAGATATCAGGTCTCTATTGGATTCAAGCATGTATTATCATTTGAGCTACTACTCTTTATATGTATAATTGTATAAGTCGATTAGAAGAGTAAAGATAAAAAATGATTGCATTTATTGATTGTAGGACAAATTACTGAAGAACAATTGCGTTCATTGATTCCTTTAAATTTTGAAATATTGAAACTATTAACTATAGCATTTAGTGTTCAATAGAATTAAATTAATGGTGTTAAAAATGTTTAAATGATGAGTCAAATATTACATTTTTAGTATTTTAAGAAGATGATGGTTGGGATAGTAAACGACCTCAACTCTTATAAGAGTGAGAACAAAAGTTCGATCTTCAGAAACGTATTTTACTAGGAGGGAAAAAAAAACTTTACACTATACGGTCCAAAGAAAATTACACTTGTTGATTATGTAACTCAGTTCTTTAATTATGTAACAGAAAAATGACCCTTACTATGATAAAATCCAAAATACATAAAATGGTAATATTTAAAAAATGAAAATGAGTTTTTCTTATTGAATATTCACCATGCTCTATGAAAATGGAAAGGTTTCGTCACCACGACATAGAAAATGATTTAAATCAACATAGTTGGAGTCCAAGTAAATACAATTAAAAATTAGACAAAGTTACTATTTACCTTAAAATAAGAAAAAGAAAAAAAATAGTATAGATTTGGTACAAATACAAAACAAATACATCCAGGTACTTAAAAATGACGTACTGTTGGGTTGATCCTCCATAACTTGTCATACGGTGAAAGAACCCCCGTGTTGCTTGGGGTAACATATTGAATTGATGACGTAAGTATGGTGGAAAATTATACTAACTTGGGAATCATGTATATTTTCAATGGCAGTAGATTTTTTTTTTTAATTTTCTTATCTCAAACAGAGATCAATTTTATGTAAGTTGAAGTTTTCTAAGTTTTTTTACTTAATATTTATGAGTTAAATTGAGTATATTTAAAGAATTTGATGGTTCGGATTTAAAATTTTTAATATATTTTTTTTATCAGGAAATAAAATAAATATATATTACTGATAAAAAAAATGTATATCTTTCTAATCATAATAGAGAATGTAATATTTGTATGGATTGAACGACTTATTTGGATGGATCTCTTCTTTTTAAGTAATTATGTTTTCAAAAAAAAAGCTCCTTAGAGTATAAGTTCTTTGCTTCTTTATAATATTTGTGGAATCTCTTACCTTAAATCATGTTTCATGTAATTCTAGTATTTTTTTTTTCTTTTTTCCCCAATAAATAATTTATTTTTAATCAAATTATAATTTAAAATTTAGAGAGATAGACTTATTAGATGTTAAAAAGTTATATAAATTCCAAATTCTAGTCTACACTTGTCTCTTAATTAAAACAATCAAGTGGTCAAACTATATATGATGAATTGCACTTGATGTATGAAAGATTGTGTGGTTGCAATGTCAATTGATAATTAAAGAGGCTTCACATAACTTACATTGCTAAGGTTAGATTAATTTCTAAAACGCTATCAATATTTCTTCACATACACATCAAAGAATTGAACCAAACAATAAAATTGATGAATAGTTTGACCCAATAAGTAAATAGGGCATAGCTACTAGCAAGAGAACATGGATCATCCTCTCCAATGTCTATACACACAAAAAATATACATTTGTCATGCCTAAAAAATGACTAGTCATACCAAAGTGGGCATGGACAATTGACATGTCCTCTACAATCAACACTAAACGTATATATAGGTGGAACTAGGTAGGGTGTATGTAGTACCCTTCTTGTGTTTCTTAGTCCAATCAAATAAAATATATATCCCATGTTGAATGAAGAACATCATAAACATATATAGCCATGTATAGTTCAGTGATTAGAAATGTGATTTGGCAAAATGAACAGGCGTGTGCATGTATATATATATATATATAGATATTGAAAACCAAAAGAAAAATAATAATAATAATAATAATAAAAATTATATATTCCATGTTGGAATTGAAAGAGAACATTTCATTTTAAAACATTTATTATAAGGGGCATGTATAGTTCAAGTTGATTAGGAAATGTGAATTTGGCGCAAAAAAAAAATGAAATGGAACAGGCGTTTGGCATGTTATAATATATATGATATATTTTTAGATATTTGGAAAAACCAAAAGAAAGAAAAAATAAGTTTAATTTAAATTAATTAAATAATTAATAATAAAAAGCAAAATTGCATAGAAAAAAAAGCAATATTGAAAAAGGATAAAAAGAGAGGACCGAAAAAAAAAAAAAAATAGAATATTGATTAAAGGGATGGAAAAAAGAGGTTATTCGGCATATTTAGAGGGGAGATGGAGGGGGATAGATATTTCACATTGGCTATTAGCCTCTTTTACACTCATAAACCTAATATATGGAAATAGATATAAAATTTGATCATTTAAAAAAGGTATATTCTCTATTATTGAAAAAATTTTTTAAGGTGGGAAGAAGAGAGGGATTGGGGATGAAAGTATATGAGTGGGGTTCGTTGTATTTTAAAATAAATTTTAAGGCCAGGCGTGTGCATGTATATATATATATATATAGATATTGAAAACCAAAAGAAAAATAATAATAATAATAATAATAATAATAAAGCAAATGCATAGAAGCATATGAAAGAAAAAGAGACGAAAAAAATTAGATATGATAAGAAAAGAGGGATTGGCATTTAGAGAGATGGAGGGATAGATATTTCACATGCTATAGCTTTTACACTCATAAACCTATATATGGAAATAGATATAAATTGAATCATTTAAAAAGGTATATCTCTATATGAAATTAAGTGGGAAGAAGAGAGATGGGACTGAAGTATATGAGTGGGGTCGTGTATTTAAAATATTTAGCTTTGTATAATATATAAAATATAAATATAATTAGTATATGATATGGGAAAATGAGTATACGTTGGGCTGAAATTGAATAACATAAAGAATAGTTGAAGGGTTGGAAATAATGGGTGACCTCTAAATCAATATTTTTGTGGATACAAGCATACAAGCAGTGGGTTTCTTTATAACTATGATATTAAGTTATAAGTTTGTAATTCATACTAAATGCCTAATTTTTTTTTATCAGCAATAAGATATTTTATTCTATTAATGTAAAAGAAAAAAAGATATTTTATTCTATTAAATAATTATATATTGCAAAAACTTAATATATCTAAGGTCTAAATCCGATACAAGAGGTGTTCCTCGTATGCCCAAACCTATTCCATATGTACTAAGTAAAAAGAATTTGATTAGAACATCATATATAGATTTCACATGCAATAATAATCATACTAGATGCTTAATTACTGAAGCAAAAGTTTAATATTTTGTTTTTTGGATTTTTTTTTTCTCATATAAGAATCTTCTATATGCCAATGTAAATGCTTCACTTTTTTTTTATTTGAGAAGATGAATTTAAAAACAATTTATATTAATTAATTGGCAATATTACATTATCGTCATATTTAAAAGCAAAAAATATCTTATAGTCAAATCAATCATAGATGGGTGGTACAATTATTTAGATCCTAGAAGTTTTAATTTTTAATACATACACTACTCAAAAATTTTTGAATGTAAATTTTTGTATATTTCATAGCAAAGGATACATGCTAAATCTTTGATTGCCATATTTTTTATTCATTTGAAATAATTCCTTAATCTTGGAATTTTCAATATATATAAAACAACACATCAAAGAAAGGTCTATCTAATTTGCCAAACAATGACAATATAATTTAGATTCTAATAGCTGGATTAGACACTTACCTTCTTAGTTAATCAAAGGCTAAGTATAATTAATTTAAATACAAAAGATATTCGTAAAATGAATTAGAAAAAACTAATTAATTTCATTTGTATGCATATGATATTGGAAAATTTTCCCCAATACTATTTGCTTTTGTGGAGTCCCTTTCCTCTATCTCTCTCTCTCTCCCATATAAAAAAGAGAGTGGAAAAATAATGGATGGTTATTGGAGTCTGAATCTTATGACTGACTCCCAACTTTAGCCTTCTCCCTTTTGCTTCTTCTTCAATATATTATACACCACTCAAAAAAAAAATTTTTTTTAATTTAAAAAAAAAAATTGTACAATAGAATATAGTAGAGTAGCTAGATAGAGGAGTATTGTTGTAGATAATAATGGATGAAGGGTCTTTTTTTCCTTTATAAATGCTCACCTTGTAGCTTCATCTTGCTTCCATTTTCTGCATCTCTCCTACTCAGATTTGTAGAAACAAAGAACTGAGAAACCCACAACCCAAAAAGGCCTTTGTTTCTCTCCTCAATTAGCATCTCTACTTCTCCTTTCCTCTTCACTTTGTTTATTTCCTTACCAAGGTTAGTTTATCAAAACATGGAGACATAAATCTCTTAATTTCTTTGCTTTGCTTCACTTCTTTTGGTTTTTCTCTTGTTTTTTTCAATATCTTTTTCACATTTCTAAACTCAGGGATTCAACTACCATTTAAATGCCCTTTTTCTTTCTATTTCATGCCTAAGAAGCTACAAGAAATTTGTTTACTTTGGATTCTCAAATCATTCACTCTCAAACATTTCCTTCTTTATTTTTCTATATTTTTTTTTTACTTTCTTCTTCAAGAAAACTCAAGATTGGACAAAACCCAGAAATGATGAGAAGCAAATAATCATTAAAAATCCAAAAGAATTTCAATTTAGGATTTCTTTTGTGCTTTATTTTCAATTTCCAAGTGATCAAAAGAATTAGTACATGAGCTACATATTTCCTTATAAATTTTATATAACTTTTTGTTGTTTCATTAATTTTACTTTAATTTTTCTTGGATTACTTTATTATATTGTGCCATTCTTTTTGTTTTTGGATCAGCTAGAAACAGCTGCCATGGCATACCCCAGCGATTCCCGGGAGACTTCACCGCAGAGGAGAATGGGTAGGGGAAAGATCGAGATCAAGCGGATCGAAAACACCACAAATCGCCAAGTCACTTTCTGCAAAAGAAGAAATGGTTTGCTCAAGAAAGCCTATGAATTATCTGTTTTATGTGATGCTGAGGTTGCTCTCATCGTATTCTCTAGCCGCGGTCGCCTCTATGAGTATGCTAATAATAGGTATATAAATATACATATACAACTCGATAAACCTTTCTTGATCTTAATTAATTTCTCAAAAGGGTATTTGTTCTTGGTGTTTTTCTTGTATTTTTATTTTCCAAAAGTTATTGTCTTTTCAATGATATCTTTTTTTTTTTTTTTTTTAAAAAAAAAGAAAAGAAAATGGTTGCTCCAGAAAAAAAAAGGCCCTTTATGAATTATCTGTTTTATTGTTGATTGCTTGAGGTTGCTCCATTCGTATTCTCTAGGGGCCGCGGTCGCCTCTATTGAGTATTGCTAAATAATTAGGTATATAAATATTAACATATTACAACTCGGAAATAAAAACCTTTCTTGATCTTTAATTAATTTCTTTCAAAAAAGGGTTATTTGTTCTTGGGTGTTTTTCTTGTTTATTTTTTTTTTTCCAAAAAGTTTATTGTCTTATTCAATGATATCTTTTTTTTTTTTTTTTTTTGAAAAGGTTAAATTAAATTTTAAAAATGTGTTCCATAAGATTTTTATTTTTGGGCTTTTAGAACTAGATCTTTGGGTTGGATTTCAAAAAATAAAAAAGATTTACAATCAATTTTTTGTTTGTTGCAGATTCTTGATTGAAAGTTTTCTCATAAGATTCAACTTGTCTTTCTTTTCTTTCTATTTTGTTTTTTCTTTTCATTCTATGGGAAGCTTTATTGGTTTCTTTTTTTGCTTGATATTAATATATATTTTCCTTTTATAGGATCATAAACTTTTAATTTTTGTGTTCTTGGTTTCTGGTAAGAGACTAGATCCGGTTGCAATAGATAGGAGAAATAGAAGAGTATTATTATTTTAAAAAAGTAAATATTTTTTTTTTTTTTTTTTGAAAGGTTAAATTAATTAAATGATGTCCAGATTTTTATTTTGGCTTTAGAACTAGATCTTTGGGTGGATTTCAAAATAAAAAGATTACAATCATTTTTTGTTTGTTGCAGTCTTGATTGAGTTTCTCACTAAGATTCACTTGTCTTTCTTTCTTCTATTTTGTTTTCTTTCATTCTATGAGCTTTATGTTTCTTTTTGCTTTGATATAATATATATTTCCTTTTTATGATATAAACTTTATTTTGTGTTCTTGGTTCGGTAGAGACATAGATCCGGTGCAATAGATAGAAATAGAAGTATTATTATAAAAGTATAGTAATGGTAGTAGAAACAAGAATAGGTTTTGGAATGTAAGCAGTCTTTGTGAGATCAGCCTCTTCTCTCCTCCATTGTTGTTAAATTTTCTGTTTCCTTTCTCTTTACCCCCTCTCATTATTCCTCTTGCTCTCTCTCTCTCTTCCAATTTCTTTACATACATATATGTGTATGTGTATGTATATGTATATGTATGTGTCATCTATAAGGCTCAAGAAAGAAGGCCTATGGCAAAAGCTGTCTTCTTAAAACCTTCCTATCTCTTGACACTTCCTTAATAGCACGTCAGCTGCACATCAAGAAAGTAAAAGTACAGTGTTAAAGTTAATGAAAGAAAATTGTCAGCAAAACCAACAAACAAGAAGGTGTTAGGGTTTCAAAAAAAAAGAATCCCCTAATTAGGATTCTTTTGAAAACATCATAAACATCCCTTTTCAAACAAGTCACTCCCAAATTAGGGTTTTACCCTAATCCACACGAAATTTCCCCAATTCTTGAGTTTACACCCACGTGGGAAAAGCTAACCCTCTTCATAGTCAAACACATCCCAAATTAGGGCTTGTAATTAAACTTCTAAACAAGACTATCCATTTCCAGGCTTTAATGGATAATTATTCCTTAAATCAAACTAGAAATCAGAAGTCATTTAAATTTCAGATTGGATTTTCACCACTTTTATGATTCAACTTTGTTGACTGGTTAGGGTTCTTATTAATCAATCCGTAGTTGTAGTAGTTGTTGCTACTGCTCCTGTAGAGTTTTGGTTCAAGAAACAGAATCTTTGGTCACGTCACACGAGATATTTCAGTTCTTTGAATACTGACAAAAGCAAGGGTTTTGTTTGTCATGATTCCTGATAATACTGAACCCTAAATTTTTATCTTCAAATGGTTCAAAAATGAAAAAAAAAAAAAAATCCTAAATTCTCACTCTCTTGGTTAAATTTAGATGGGCCAATAAGAATTGATCAATTTAAGTCATGATGATGGCAACGGATATTATAGTGTATGTTTGTGCTATGCATTTGTGCAAGATCTTGCATAGATATATTTATGCAACTTGTTTTGAAGAAGAGAAGAGAGTGAGAGGGAAGAAGAAGGTGAAGTGATACGGAAACTTGTAGCCAATGGGAGAGTTCTGCCCATTCTGGCTTCTTTCATGCAATGGGAAGTGTACAACTATAGCTGCTGCCATTGGTCAGCTCTGATGCACTCAGAGTTCCAGTTTCAGAAAGAAATTTTTTTTTTTCAATTAAAGATTGATTTTTTTTTTTTTACATTAAAGATACTTGGAAATGAAACAGAATTTTTGCTCAGGTTTTTTCACCGAATCGAGGCGGTTAATAGAGCGTGGTTTAGGGTATTATCCAACAATTAATGGGTTTGTGACACGTGGAATAGTTTTTGACCGTGGAGAGGGTTTAGCCAATCATGTTATAGGACACAGTGCCAGCTTGGCGCAGGCAGCCAATCAGTAGCTCGACGAAGTTAAGGTATCAGCAAAACAAGAAAAGCGGGTCTTATACATCTACAGTGATAGGACATAGACATATTACATCATTACTGTTATATATATATAATATATATAATTGCCATAAGAGTTTGATGAGGAGATCTATATTTGCCATTAAGAGTGTTGAGTGAGGAGTCCGGTTCAAGAAACTGTGGGTTTAGGTTTAGGGTTTCGTATTAGGATGAGTTAACTGATGGAGTTGGTTGATTGGACTGTTAAAATGACTATTTTGTTGGCTAATCTCAGCTTAAAAGCGGCTAACTTTAGGTGTAATTATGACATTGCCATGTGGGTTATATTAATAGGGATATGATTTAGCCTAATAGCTACTAACTTATCTACTTACATTTCATTCTAATAATCTCTCCGTTGATTAACCAAATATATCCTTTCTTTTGTTTCTTGAAAAAAAAAAATTTTTATTCTTATATTATAGGCATAATTTTTCAAATGATTATTATTATTTTTTTTATATATGGAAGTCCAATAGACCGGAATAACATTATGTGGCTATACAGCAGGGGTAGCCTTTCTCTTTGAATAACATTTACTAAATTCATTCACTAAATTGATGATAACTTTCTAGAGAGAACTCAAACTCGAGATCTCTTACTCACTACATTTTCTAAAAGAAGTAGAAAGACCAATCAAATTATACTTGATCGGCTCAGATGATCGTTTTTGCTGAGAAAAAAAAAAGTAATTTCACAATAGTCTTGTTTAAATAAAAAAGGAATTACATTAGTAATGTTTTCCAAGGAATTTCACAATAGTCTTTTTGTCTACTGACTCTTACTAATTTCATTAATATTTTGTGCTGGAAGACATATTTGAATCTCAATCTCTCTAATTAAATTATTTCCAATTTCTAAAAAATAGAAATTCTTGAAAATATATTCAAAATTTTAATAAAAAAAACTGCATGCTAAGTGTTCTTTGTGTTTTCATTTTGTTATTTAAGGTGTAAGTCAAATTATATATAAAAAGGATCCAAATAAAATCCTTTCAAAAAATATTTTTAAAAATGATAATATTGTTTAATATTTCTTTCTTTTTTCCTTGAAAAAAAATATTTCTTTCTTTTTTCTCTTTCTTCTTTTTTCAAAACTCACTACTAAATGGTTATTTATCTCAACAAATGTGATTAGAACATTTTCACTTTTTATTTGAGGAAAGAGATCTTTTTCAGAAATAATTTTTAAAATGAGTTATTTTCTCATCTTTCTAAGTCTTTTTTATACTGATCCAGATATAAATGGTCAATAGGTGATAGTGATATAGATTTTCAATTAGTATATTAATATTAAATATTAAATATTTTAATGTTAAATAAATTGAATAATTACTAGCATATATTTAATTTAATATATTTACGTAGAAATATTAAAAAATAAAAAAGATATTGTGAACAAAATAAAAAGAAAAGTAAATTTAAAAGCGCTTTTCTTTTTCCATTTTACATGTCTTGTTGTGTAATACAACATAGTAATTATTTTTCAAGATTTGAGAGAGATGTTTGAGTGGACTAAATCTAAATTAGTAGTACAATTTATTTGTATTGAAGATTTCAATCTCTCTCTTTGAATTCCAGCAATGATTTGTTACCTTTTGTATTTCTTCTTTCAAATTTAGCAAATTTTACAAATTCAACAAACCCTTTTGTTTTATTTAAAATTATTACTATTTAAAGATATAAAATAAATAAAATTTCAAAATTGGAAAATAACTTTATTTTCTAACGTAAAATAAATAAAAATTTTCCCTTAATTTTGCATAATTTTTTAATATAGTCTCAGAAGGGCATTCATGTAGATCATTTTTTTTTTCTCTTGTGCTAATGTTCTTTTGACATTATATCTCTTATGCTAATACTGTAGCTTATTGTTGTTTCCTTCATAACCATTATGATATTAGCCTTAAATAGAGAGAAGAAGACATTACATTTCATGCTTAGTTACTCTGAGTTTCAGATTAAAGAAGTTTACTCACATTAAAGGAACATGCAAATGTCCTTCTGAAGAGTTCGCAGTTGAAAGTTCTTGGTTTATTAGTGCACATTTCCTTTTTTTTTTTTTTTTTTTTTCACATTTCCTTTTTTTTTTTTTTTTGTCATTTACTCTTATAGTGCAAACCCTTCTACCTATTTTTGCAATCTAGGACTACCTTTTTTTGCTTCTGTTTATAAGCTTTTTTTTTTTTTTTTTTTGTCATTTACTCTATAGTGCAACCTCTACCTATTTTTGCAATCTAGGACTACCTTTTTTTTCTCTGTTATAAGCATTTTTGGGCTCTCATTTAGTAGTGTTTCCCATGGATTCATTACTTTCTTGTCATCTGTTTGTTAACTTTGCCTGTCATGTCAAAAGAGATTTCCCCACAAAATAACTTGTTTAAACCATTTTTAACAAATTTCATATTATTATGATCTGCAGTGTTAAATCTACAATTGAGAGGTACAAGAAAGCATGTGCAGATTCATCAAATACTGGATCTGTTTCTGAAGCTAATGCCCAGGTACAATTTATCAGTACTGATTATGGAAAGCATCGTTTATATGTATTAGTAGACTTTTAGGATTAGCCTCAAATCAAATAATTTTTTATGATAATGAGGTTATATTGTTATCTTTTTTCTTATTTTAATTGTATCATAACAATGAGAATTGTGAGATTGAAATTTTTCTACACCCAGCATCATATTTCTTTACTGAAGCTTCAGAGTAAAATGGTATCTTTGCTCTATTTAGTGTACTATTTTAGGTTTCAGTTCATTGGAAATTTTACTGCATATAAAATAATCTGCAGATGATTCAAGAAAAAAAAGTAGAGATGATTCATACAAAAGTTTTTCAAGCAGTTATATGCTCATATGATTTTCTGAATTTTTATTTAATTATAAATGAAATACATAAATCAAACAAGGCCATTGATTTTGGATTATTTTTTCAGTTCTATCAGCAACAAGCTGCCAAGCTGCGTGATCAAATTAGCGGCTTGCAGAAATCAATCAGGTAAGCTTCAATTCTTTTAATTTTAATCAATAGCTCTTTTTGTATTGTAAAAACCCTAACTCCTTCTAGCTGGATTCATTCTTGATGGAGATTCCAAGCTTTTATTGCTAAATAATTCCCTCAGAGAATGTTCTTTGAAAATGATATATATGTATGTATTTTCAGGAACATGCTGGGTGAATCTCTCGGAGGCATTAATCCCAAGGACCTTAGGGGCTTGGAGAGCAGGCTAGAGAAAGGAATTAGTAGAATTCGGTCCAAAAAGGCATCTCTATTAATCTTTTGCACTATTGATACTACTATATATGCATTTGATTTCAAGAAATGATTTCTTAATTAATTTATACTGCTACTAACATGTTTCCTTTATGCTTTCCCTCTGAAAATCTTTTCCTTGGAAAAATTCTACCAGAATGAGCTGTTGTTTGCAGAGATCGAGTACATGCAAAAAAGGGTATTTCCTTTCATTCTCAAATTCCTATTACTTCTTCATTGGATAATTCTTGGTATAACCCAAATTTTTATGATGGTTGTTGAGATTATAAACATAATCTTGATAGTGGATACTATAGTTTTTTATCTATTACTTTGACGTATGGCCATGTACTATATTTTGCAATTCTTTGATTTAGGAACTTGTTTTGGTTTCTAAATGAAAATTTGAGGAAGAAGCTAACATCATAAGTTTTCCATATTTCCTTCTCTTTTCCTTTTGTTTTTTCTTAAACAACACAAATTAAGAGAACGATATGCATAATGCATATTCTTTCTTCAAGGTTTATTCCCTTAAAATATTTTGTCCGCATATATAAATTTCTTTAAAAATAAAAGTGCAAATATATTCTTGCAGGAAATTGATTTGCACAATAATAACCAGCTTCTCCGAGCGAAGGTTTGCCTCTATCTCTCTATTTCCCATGGTTAATGCTTGTTTTTCTGGATCAAAAACCATGTATATGACCCTGCAAATGGTGCAGATTGCTGAGAATGAAAGGAAGCAACAGAACATGAATCTGATGCCAGGAGGAGGTAACTATGAGATAATTCAGTCTCAGCCATTTGACAATCGAAACTATTTTCAAGTCAATGCATTACAACCCACCAATCATTATCCACAACAAGATCAAATGGCCCTCCAGTTAGTGTAAGAATCTTCTCTTTATATATATGAACATTATACAATACTAATTAATAATTGACATTCATTTTACAAATATACTTACATGTAATTTTTCGTTTTTTGATAGTTAATAAGCTTTGAGAGTGAGCATCAACTTCTTGCCCTCTATTAGTCTCTGTAGATCAACCTCAGGTATTTCACCTTCTGAAAGCTGCAAGTATATATCTATATATACCAAAAATTTCTTGCAGAAATCAAGTTTGCCTGAGAACTGGCTGCGCTAGAAATGTGCTATCCACCATGTGCTAGAAATGTGTAATCCAACTTAAGACATTTAAGTATTGTTGTAAGAGAAGGATTTCTTTTATGGATGTTTAAAACTACTATGCCATCATCACTAGCTTCATCTACTCTATTATTTCTTTTCTCTTCTGTGATATATCTTCTTCTTTTAATATGCTAATTTATTTTAGTCTTGGATGTTAGATGGAGATGTGATGTACTTTTAGTTTAGTTTAGTTCATATTTTACTCTATTATGTCATGTTCTAGCAAAAAATAAAGTTCAACGACAGCAACTTTTTGGTCAGCAAATAAAATAATGCAGTATTTAATTATATGTTTATCATGACATGGTTTTCTAATCTGGCAAGAATGAGACATAATAAATCTAATCTGTAAAATTATCTTTAATATGTCCAAGTCCAACAATACTAGCCAGGTTCAATACACAAAATACTCATTTACTATCTATCAAACAAATATAACTAAATAGAGAGAAATTTTTTTTTATTATTATTATACGACGACAATTAAATTAAATCATACATTTTTAATTATTGAATTAACAATTTGAAATTACAAAATTTAAAAAGATCGACCCTATAGTAAAGATTATAAGATTTTCTTCAAAGATAGATAAGATATTCCAGCACCAATCTTGTTTGCAATCTCTGTAGGGTGAAATGAATCAAAGAACAAGTGCAAATTTCTATGCTCGCATGGAATCCCATAAGGAACGCATTGGCCATACTCATTTACTTCACAACATCCACTTATTTTAAGCTCAAAACCTGACAAGACAAGAACAGAAATTAATCCCAAGGAAATTTTAAAAATTACTTGCAAATTCTACCAAATTTGACAATATAAACCAAGTAGTAACAATTTTACCAGGAGAAGAAGGGTATTCTGACAAAACTCCATAGGTATTCAAGTAGATAAATTTTGCATCAGTTAGATTGTCGTTTAGTTGATCTACAAGTGATTGAAGGTTGTCGTTAAAAAGATTAGCTGCCTGATTCATCGAGTCAACACATAAGGATCCATCTGTGTCGTGGGAAGCCGTGGCCCCTGGCGTGCACCCTATTGGACCTATTCCGGTCAAGGCCACCTTTCTTGCTCCAGAATTATATATACTCTAAACAAAGAATTAAGCTTAAACATTGATTATACACGTTAATTAAGATTTAGAATGAAAATACAAAGGAAAAAATAGTAAAAGACTGACCAGAATATGTTGAGAATAGTCTTGCATAAGAACTTGTGCATATTCAGCAGGAGTATATTCGGTGCTTGTATTGTAAAATTGGGGCAAGAAATAGTTATTTATGTAATCATTACTACCGATTACAAATGAGTAGAAGCACTTATTTAGGTGCTCGATTGCTGATTCTTGGCTTCCCAGGATTTCCACTATTTTTGAGATGGTAACTTGGTGGTTTTGTAGCTGTGTGGTCAAGTCAATATTCACGCCCTGCGATTTATATGAATTTTGATTTTTCAGTGTTAATGACTAGCTTTTTGAGGTATGATTCTCTCAAGTTCATAATACAGAGTAAAAAAAAATTACCAATTTTTTGCCGGTTTCACTTCGAATTCCGGCTGAACCTGATGCATAATTTACACCTTTGAGTATTTCTGAACCGTTAGCACTTAAAAAAGATGGAATGAAATTCTCAAAGCCCATGAGTTCACCTGTAATTAGAAATTATTCGATAAATTAGTTGACACTTTTAAAAAGTTGTATAGATTTGAACTCTAATTAACCATAATATTGTCATCAACTTGTTATAAAATTTTCATATTATAAAAAAAGAGTTGTAAGACTTTACCAATCACGTCAGCTGCGGTCCGGCCATTGGTAAACCTTCCGGTTGGACCGTCTGGAAAGTCAATCCCGTACGGCGGATAATCAACTTTAGCTACAGTGTCAAGATTATTATTATTGCCACTATCTACCAAAGAGTCTCCAAAAATGAAATAACAAGGCACTTTTGGTTCTCCATGAACACAATATTCTGTCAAGCTTGCAACCATAAACAGAAAAACAACCAGCAGATGCAATTTTCTCCGACAAGCCATCAAGAAAACAAATATTAAATTGAAAACCGTAACTTGCTTGCAGAATGTTAAGAAATAATAAGAAGAAGAAGAAGAAGAAGAAGAAGAAGAAGAATGAGCTAACAGAAATGGCTGTTGCCTGTGCAGAAATGAAATGGGGGTTAGATATATATATAACAAGTCCAGGCAATGAAGCTAACAGGAAGTATCATATTAAAAACATTGATGGCATTGTAGGTGAAATAAAATATGGAGAAGAGAATAATATATCATAAAATAATAAAAAGAAGAAGGGATGGTGGGGCAATGCGAATGTAAGATGATATCTCATAATTCTGTAAATAATTCTTCTTACTTTGTCTTTATTACGTATGATAGCGTGTTCTTTTTTTTATCAACAAATAAAATAATGCATTGATTAAATAATTAAAAAAATTGTGAATTATTATTTGATTTTTATATTATGGGCTTGGTAAAATTAGCTTTTTTTTTTTTTTTTTTTTAAATGATAGCGTGTTCTTTTTTTATCCAACAATAAATACATGCATTGATTAAATAATTAAAAAAAATTGTTGAATTATTAATTGATATTTATATATGGGCTTGGTAAAATTAGCTTTTTTTTTTTTTTTTTTTTTTTTTTTTTAAGAGTTGTTAGCTGTTTTAGTATCATTTAATTATCTGTTTGAATAATTAGTAGACATGTTGTTTTTCATAGAACGCTAAAAGTTAAATAGTATAGGTTAAACTTTTTATAAAAGGTTACTTTAATTCTTTAAATACTAGTTTAAATGCAATATTCATAAATACTATATAAAATTAATGTTTAACTACTCAAAATTCTAAAAATTATTTAAAAAGTTATTACCGAACACACAACTGTCTCATTATCTTGAATATGATATCCATTATGGACTTTAAAAAAATTACTATACACATCTTGTACACGTTGTCCCCATTTTTTAACATTTTTTCAAAAGCGAGCTATAATTCAAAAATTGTAATGCTTACCAGATGGACCGTCAGTAATTGAACAAATCAAATTTAATAATTTGGCACGACAAAAACGATTAACTTTTTTTAATTAAAGGAAATTAAGCAACTATCTCCAAAATCTCAAGTGGACCAAACAAGCACAGTTGTCAGTTGTTTTTTTTCTGGTGACCGAAGAGGGAAAAGGTCCATTCTTTTCTAATAAAATTTTAGTTTTCGATAAGCAAGGTGAAAATTCTACTATAAAAATTAAGGAGCCCAATACATTATCTGATCCACGTATTATTATATAAAAAATGTTAATTAATTTAAAAACCTATCTGGACTGGAGGCCGAGGTGTCCGTTTGATAAAAGAATTCTGTATCTCTTATTTCTATCATTGTGTTTTTATACAAAAAAAAACTTTTCCTAATTAGTCTAATTACAATTAATTGCAATCCTTTGATTGTAGGGATTCTTGATGCTGAATAGAAACTTTCCTTTCAAGGTTAATTTTCTTTTTCTGTTTTCCAACACAAGGAATATTCTAAATTAATTATTTAATTATATATTAATAGTATCATATTGTTTTCATAAAATTAAATAATATTCTTCAACTTCTACTGTATTATTACCCTGGCGGCCACAATTTGGAGCAGAAACACGTTCATAATTGTTATATTCGGAAATAAGGTCATTTTCATATCTTGACCCGCGCTTCTAGTTTAGATCTAACTAATTAGTCTGGTCCAAGCCCATTTTCCACTTCCATGTCACAATTATGTAATTACAAGTTGGGGGTATAAATGAACTGAAATTAGCTAAAACATGTTAAGTTAAAAACTCGGCTCGATAGAATTTAGCTTGACTTGAGTTTGAGTTAAATTTTTTTTAATTTTTTTCAGAGTCTAACTCGAACAGTTCGCTAGCCAGTTCAGCTCTTTTACACCCCTAATTTATAAATGAGAAATGTGATTAAATGATTAACAATAGAGTAATAAACGAAATTAATCCAAATTAAAAAGTAAATACTGATAATAATCCACAGGAATTTTTATTGATGAGGATAGTAATTATTAATTTTGGTTCGCTAGGTAGCCGCAACTTCTGCTAGATTAAGCATGACTAGATCATGAATATCAAATGGATAGGCATCAGATGAGTTCAATGCAATATAAGATCTTTCTGCAATGTATTTATTGACAGCCTCAGTTGGATGAAAAGAATCCCAAAACGCATATTTTTTCCTATTCTTGCATGGAATTCCATTTGGGATACATTGCCCATCGCTTGCAACTGGACAACACCCAGAACTTGAATTCTCAAAATCTGCAAATTAACCCACTCGCAAAAATTAATTATGTGGTAATGTACTAATTAAAGAAACTAAAATGGCAAAGATGACGTACCAAGTACTGATGATGAATCTGCACCAATTGAATAGTAGTTTATGTACGTGAATTTGGCACCTGTAAGATTAGAATTGAGTTCTTCAACAACCGACTTCAATTTGCTATTGAAAAACTGAGATGCTTCTTCCATGATTTCCACACAATAAGAGCCGTTTGTTCCATATGTACTAATTGCATTTGGAGTGCATCCTATTTCCCCCAACCCAAATAATGCAATTTTTCGAGCTCCATAGTTATAAAGAGTCTATCAACAATATATATATAAAAAAAGTTATAATAATATAATTGGGATTGTAAACGAGATAAGCCAAACTCTGTTGAGCTCGAATTTACTAATTTAATTAATTTTTTTCAGTAAAGCCTCGAGAAGTTCAAGAATAGCTCGGCTAATTTAAGTATGCAAACAGATTTACTAACCTTGAGTTGTTGTTTATATTGTTGAATAAGAAGAGTAGTAAACTGTTGGAGAGTATATTCTTGGCTTGTATTGTAATATTGAGGCAAAAAGTAGTTATTAATATAATCATTGTTACCCATTCCAACAGAATACAAGCATTGACTCAAATACCAATCAGTTGACCGTTCACTTCCAAAAATCTTCACCAAACGCGACACAGTTATTGCATGATGTTCTAGCTGCGTACCAAGGGGTATACGTTGTCCCTACACCCACACAACTAATAAAATAAATACGTGAAACATGTAATAAAAGCGATAAGTATATATACTTATAAATTACTCTTATTGTATTAAATATAAATAAGAGTAACGTTGAAAAAATATCATTCATTATTTTTTTAAAATATTCAAAATAATCTATATTTTGAAACAAAATAAACATAAAAAAACTTATATTTTGCAAGGAAGAGATAGTAATAATAATGCTTTACCAACTGCCGTGCAGTTTCATTAAGAATTCCTGCAGAGCCAGAAGCATAATTTACTCCAAAAAGTATCTCTAAGCCATCAGCGGTCGCAAATGGTGGAATATAATTCTCAAATCCCAAAAGTTCAGCTGTATAGTAATACCAAAATGCCTAATTAGCAAGTAAAATATGCATGCAAAAGTTAAATACTTTAAATTAGTAAAAATTATATGCTAATTAAGTAGAGTTTAGATGAGAGATTACCAATAACATCAACTGTAGTACGACCATTAGTGAACCTTCCAGTAGGGCCAAATGGAAAATCAATTCCATAAGGGGAATAATCGACTTTAGAAAGAGTATGAAGCAAATTATTATTGCCATTATCGGCCAAAGAATCTCCGAAGATGAAGAAGCAAGGCACCTGTTGAGATCCATCTGCACCTACAGGTTCTTGCCAGCATGAAACCACCATCAACAAACCTACTACTGCCATCCACCATGATTTAGCATCCACAAATTGCATTTCCCAAATAGAAAAGGGTTTATTTAAATATCTCAAGAAGATGCTTTGACAGTTTGACTGATGAGCTTTAGAGAGGTGTTTGTATATGTGTGTGAGTGTGTGTGTATTTATAGTAATTGATGGGTATAGCTAGCAGATAGTATCGCTTGGATTGCAGGTACGTGTATGTTTGCTTTTTCTAAAAGGAAATAATTGAAACGATTGATATCTAGATGATATATAAATGAATCTAAAATATCTTCAATTATTTCAAATAAGAGCACAGTTACTTTTAGAGATTGAATTTGTATATTCATTTTTATGAGGATTAAGGCTACACTGCAAACTATACAACATGAAGTAATTTTTCCTTTAATTTACTAAATTGGTGAAAACAATATGGAGAGAATTCAAAATTGAAACATTCTCTCTTCCCATAAAGTGAGATTGAATTCGATTCAATTAATTGTAGAGCAGGTATTTATGAATATTAATTTTTTTTGACAGATTAAATTCGGAGATTACATAATCTAACCCGAATTCCATCTATAATTACATATATTTCATTGAAATTACTAAAATAATCCTAATTTACTGGAATTATTGTCATCTTATTTCATAATTGATAAAAAAAAAATGGAAATTATGTGAATATGCAGGCCAGTTAATCGTATAGCAGTAGGTAGTAGGCCAATTCTTACGCAGTGCAGAGAGGACAGGTAGATGGCTTTGAAAGTAAAGCAGGCTTCTGTTCAAAAAAAAAAAAAAAAAAAAACAGTGCAGAGAGGACAAGGTAGATGGTTTGAAAGTAAAGCAGAGCTTCTGTTCAAAAAAAAAAAAAAAAAAAAAGAAAAAAAAAAAAAAAAAAAAGGAAAAAAACCCCGTTTAACATTCAGAATACAAAGCAATGGCCATTTCCTGTTGGTTGGTTGGATTCTTGTTTCGAGAATTAGAGTAAGCTTTTAACTCGTGGAGAGAAAAAAATCCAACGCCATTGATCTTAGAATTAACGAGTTACATTTGTTTTAAGTGAATGATTAGAAATATTTTTATTTCAACAAAAAAAATTTATTTATTTTTATTAATTTGATTTATAACTGAATTTATAAATTAATCTTTTCAAATAAAGTTATTTCAACGGTGATTATTTTAGATTTCAAAGTGTTTTACCTTTGTAGTATTTCTTTTCAGAATTTTTCATTTTTTCGTGACAAATTAAGATTTTGATTTTTTTTTTCAAGGGAACATCACTTATACCTTAATATCATCTAACAAGATATCAAAATTTTAAATTCATATCTATATGTTAAAAGAGAAATCTAACTTCAAAATCCATAAAAAAAAAAAAAAAAAGAAATTATAATAACGTGTACGTGTTAGAAATTTAATTATAAGAAACTGTTAGGTGGAGAATGAATTTTTTTTCTGGGGACAAATTTAAATGTGCAGTAGGGTATATTAATGATGTCCAAAAGTTTAAATTAGAGAGAGAGAGAGAAAGATGTATCAGATATCACATGCGACGAGTCGAAGTAGGTGCTCAATCAAATCACCACCATCCTCAAGCTAGTGCAAAACAAATTTTGTTTTTAGGTCAAAATTAAAATTAGTTAGTTTTTAGGTCAAATTTCTTAAAATTGATAGTTTTTAGGTCAAATTTCTTTTGAAATTTTCATCAAAAGTTATTTTTTTATTTAAAGGTTTTTTTAATTTCTTTTCAAATTTTTATTAAAAGTTATTTTATTGAAATCATTAAAATTTATTCGTACGTTTAAATGTAAAAATTTTAAAATAATTTAATAGTGTTTCAATTTTTTTTTCAATAATAGTCAAAATAAAATTTAAAACAAAAACAATTTTAACTATCATGCAAACAAAATCACTCCAACCACATGTGGTACTTCTCTTTGCGGGGGATTTCAAATGCTATAATTGGATTCAGTTCAGATGCTAAAATTTATAATTTTGTGCCCTTGCAAGCAGAAAATGATTTAACATATCTGTGTAAATATTAATAATTTACAAAATAAAATATGTTTAGACTCGAGACCACTGTAAGGAATTGATTTACCTGGAGTAAGTCTATATCTCTCTCCGTCTGCATGACTATATCTGTGTGGGTGTTCATGATCTCAGTGGGTTTCAATGCAGCTGCCAGAATTTCAGGTAATCTTTCGCTGGAAAAGGCTCTCTGGTTGGTTTCTTCTTCGCCGATCTGTAATTTCAGCTCAATAATTTTCCTGGTTGGTTCATATTGCCCTGAATGTGTTCGATGAAATTTCGCAATAAGATTGTATCTGAACCACAAGCTCTCTCTGCTAAGCATCTGTAGATCAGATCCACAGTCAGTTCGACAAGCCTCTAAAGCGCCGCCTCTGTAGATCAGATCCACAGTCAGTTCGACAAGCCTTCTAAAGCGCCGCCGGTCTGCAGCTCCGCCACTGTCCGGTTGTCTCTCCGGCGATGACATCACCTCTGTCCTCCCGGAAAAATAAAAAGAAAAAAAAAAATAAAAAAAAAAAAAAAATATAATAAAATTTCTGGCAGTGTTGTGTGTGTGTATGCGCGCTTGATTTCTGGCAGTGCGTTATTATCACTAAGGCAGATGCTTTGGTTTCATCACTGAAAGCACACTCCAGCAACAATATTTTTGTTTGGTGGCCCATCTTCTTCCAATCATAGCCCCCCTTTCAAGCTCACCACCGGAGGCGACCCCACAGGGGGTGGCTGGCCGGAGTTTTGCATTTGCACTCACTGGCCAATCTTTCAGTCCGAAAACAATTGAGGATCTTAGATCTTTTGCTTCCATCGACAAAAATAAGAGGTTATCATCTAAAACTCCTAGATCTAAAACTCCTAGCAAATTTAAGGCTTTTCCTGCTGTTAATTTCACTGAGGATGATATTCAGAAACTATCTCTCCCATACCAATATGCTTTGATTGGAGCTTTTCTGTTTGGAAGACCTTCTATGCAGGCTTTGAAGAAGGCTTTTGATCTTATTGGTTTAAAGGAGATTTTACATTGGGTTTAATTGATTCGAATCATATTCTGATTAACTTTTTTCTTGAGGAGGATTTTCTCCGTTGTTGGCTTCGTCAGACTTGGTTTTTTAATGGATTCTCTATGCATGTCTCCAAATGTTCTGCCTCTTTTCGACTAGATGTCGATAGTTCTATTGCTCCTATCTGGGTTTCTCTTCCAGGGCTCCCCATTCATTTTTTTGACAAAGAGGCTTTATATTCTATTGTTGAATTAATTGGCATCTAATTGTTGAATTAATTGGCAGACTTTTGAAGGTAGATGCCTCCACTGCTCATTAAGTTTCGGCCTTCGATGCAAGGGTATGTGTTGGAGTTAGATATCTCTGCGATTTGCCTCGACGTATTTGGATTGGGAAAATAAAAAAAAAAAAAAAAAAATTCATACCAAAATATTTTATATTTTCTTCAATTCGAATCACCCTTTTCCTTTAATGACAGTTCCACCTGTAGGATGGCTTCTACCAGTAATGTGCCAAATCAATTTATTGAGCCTGTTAAGAATGTTATTGAACCATCTCAAGCTCAAGTTTGGGTCCCCAAGAAACAGCCTCCTTCGACAGAGTTTCAAAATCAGAATTCCATTGATGCTATAGTTGTGTCCTCAGCAGACCCTCCTCCTCCTAAAATTAGTTCAGATGATCAGAAGGTGTCCACTACGTCTGCCCCCTCTTCGTCGCAGAACAATTCTGCTATTCAAATTTTGCCAACAGACAGTGTCTTGTTGGACAGTGCTCCTTTAGTTTCGACTCATGGTGCTGAAAAGGTATCTTGCCCGTCTGATGATGACATTGGTGAAGTTAATAATAAATGTTCTTCTTTGGGATATTTGTCAGAAGGGGATCGCAGTGATTCAGAACTTACTGCTAACGTTGATGATCTCAAAAAATAACGTTGATGATCTCAGAAAGGCAGGTTCAATGATTGCTGAAAAACTTTCAGCTGGTAATGTAAATGGTAATTTTGAATCATCTTCTGGTTTGGGATTTATTAAAGTGATGAAGAAACAATGCAACCGTAAAGTTAAAACAGCTATTGAGCTTCTCCAGCCTACACGGCGTCAAAAGAAAACTCAAGCTTCCTCTGATTGCATCCGACCCAATGAATATACTGAGCTGGAATCTTAGAGGTCTTCCATCTTCTTCTAATCGCTTGCTTCGGCTCTGCCGCACTCATCACATTTTTCTGCTTTTTGTGATTAAACCCATGGTCGATGCAGGTAAAAGTTATTTTTATGCTTCTAAACTTGGATTTGACAATGTTTATTCAAATGGGAATAACAAGATATGGATATTATGGAAAGATAGTTCTCTGCAGCTTTCAAATTTTGTTGATGATATTCAAATATTGAGCTATTCTGCTTTTATTCATTCTCTTTCGATTACCATTAATCTGTCTGTAGTGTATGGGTATCACTCACGTGCTCAAAGGAGCACTCTTTGGTCTAGACTTCTCAAATTGAGCCGTGATACTGTTGGTCCAAGGGTGGTTGGGGGTGACTTCAACGCAATTAAATCTTTGGCAGATTATAGAGATAACTCGACTCCTAATTTGCTTAGCATGCAAGACTTTGTTGATACTTCTAATGATTGTGGCCTTATTGATATTCCATTTCATGGTTCCAAATTCACCTGGAATGGTGTTCGTAGTAATGGTAGAGTGTGGGAGAGGCTAGATCGATTTTTGGTGAATATTGCTTTTTTAGACTGTTTTGATGATCTGAGTATCAGACATTTGAGTAGAGCTACTTCGGATCATTCTCCTCTTCTGCTTATATGTAATAAGGCTGATATCAATTTTCCAAAGGCTTTTAAATTCCAACATATGTGGCTCTCTCATTCTACTTTCCTTCCAATGGTTCGTACCACTTGGAATTTGAATTTCTATGGGGGGGGGGGATCCTACTTTCCTTCCTATGGTTCGTACCACCTGGAATTTGAATTTCTATGGGGGGGTATGCGTGGACTTTGCCTTAAGTTAATTGCTTTGAAAAAGGCAATTAGAGAATGGAACAAAAATACTTTTGGCAATATTTTTGATGCAGTTCAAGAAGCTGAAAAGGAAGTGGAATTAGCTGAAGCTACTTTTGATACAACCCCTTCATCGCACAACAGGAAAGTCTGGCAGGAGAAACAGTGTGACTTGATTAAGAAAGCTTAAATTTTGAGGAGACCCCTTCTGGAAGCAAAAAAGCTCATATTTAAAATGGCTCGCTGATGGGTGATTCAACATACAAAATTTTTCTATAAATTTATGTGAAAGATGGGCTAGGAGAATTCATCGTATTTCCTCTAATCAAGACGAGGAAGGAACATGGATTCTAATCAGCCTGATTTGGGTGCGAAAGCTGTCACTTTTTTTTTCTTCTCTCCTTCAAGTGCATGTGAATACTAGCAAGATTTGATCACCTCTTCTGGACTACTTACCATCCTTGGTTACTGAGGAGAATTACTGAGGAGAATAACAAAAACCTTGAAAAATCTCCAACTGATGATGAGATTAAACAGGCTATTTGGCAGCTTGATCCGAATAGTGCTCCTGGACCTGATGTTTTTGATGGCAGATTCTACAGAGAGTGTTGGGAGATAATACAGTGGGATGTGTGTAGTGCAGTGAAGGAGTTTTTCTTGGGTTTGCCAATTCCGAAAGCCTTTGGCAGTGCAGATTATTCTTATTCCGAAAGTGGAAAATCCTTCTTCCTTTAATCAGTATAGACCTATATGCCTTACAAATTTTATCAGCAAAGTATGTACTCGCATCTTGGTAAATCAGGTCTCTCCTTTGCTAGACTCTTTGATTTCTAGAGAGCAAGCAGGTTTCATAAGGGGTCGCTCAATTCATGCTCAGATAATGCTTGCTAATGAGATGGTTCATGAGATTGACAGAGCATCGAGGGGACATAATCTAGCCATCAAGTTGGATATGGCCAAAGCCTTTGACAGGGTGGATTGGAAGTTTTTAGAAGCAGTTCTGGTAAGATTTGGTTTCTCTGCTCATGTGATTAATATTATTATGAGCAATCTTGCCTCTACCCGGCTTTCTATGCTAGTTAATGGAGTTCCTTATGGTTTCTTTCAACCGACTAGAGGAGTTAAACAGGGAGATCCATTGTCACCGTATCTGTTCATTTTAGCTTCTCATTGTCACCAATATCTGTTCAATTTTAGCTTCTGAAACTTTTACCGGGGTCTCAATCATTTAATGGCTGCGGGAACAAATTTCACACCTTATAATGGCGAGACCATTGCAACTATAGTTTCCATCTTTTCTTTTGCAGATGACTTGTTGATTTTTCTTAAAGGGGATGACAGAAGCATTTCAAATTTCAAAGAATTTTTGATTTCAATATCAGGCAAGCTTCTGGCAATTGAATCAATTCGACAAAAGCTCTTTCTATTGTCTAAGAATGTCTCTCAGGATAAGGTTTCCTCCGTATTCAAAATGCTTTGAGCATTAAAAGGAAACCCTTTCCCCTTTTACATATCTTGGTGCACAATCCTATCAGGTATTAAATAGAGCTCAGTATTGCAGTGGCCTTTTGCAGAAAATCCGAATCAACAGCTTAACAGGTCGAATCAAAGCTTACAGGTTGGATAAAAAAGATCCTCTCTCCGGGTGGCCGTTTATTATTACTCAAGCATGTTCTAAATTCCATTATTCCTTTGCACATAATGGGGGCCATGGCGTTGCCCAAAAAAATATTGAGCTTATTGGATCGCAAAATGGCTACTTTTTTCTGGGGTAGTGATGTGGATCATTCAAAATATCACTGGGTCAGTTATCATGATGTGTGTTTTCCGACTAAAGAAGGAGGGCTGGGGTTAAGATCTCTTAACTCTTTACAGCAAGCCTATTCACTCAAAATCTGGTGGACTTATATGCAGAGGAATTCTTTGTGGGCTATCTATATGCTCCAAAAATATCATAGGCAGGGAGATATGCACTATCAACTTATCTCTTGCACTTGGAAATGGATTTGTCAAGTTCACTCTCTTGCTTGCTCACTTGTTGATTTTGCAGATAATAATATGGTGTGGCGAGGAGAAAAGACTGGCCAATTTACTCTTGCTTCAGCCTACAATTGTGTTAGAGAGAGCAAAGCTTCTTGCCTTTCAAGCAATGCTATTTGGGACTCATCTTTCCTGCTTAAGCTTTCCATTTTTACATGGAAACTCCTCAGGGGAGCTTTACCTTTGCCGCGATGTCTCCAATTATTTGGGATTTATGGTCCATCTCGGTGCCCATTTTGTTTCAAGTCGGAGACAACTGCTGACCACCTTTTTTATTTCTGCCCCATCATTGCTAAACTTTGGAATTACTTCAGCTCTTTTTTCCTAGATAATCTTGAGTTACAAAATTCTCTGCGGCAAGCGTTGATTTTTTGGTGCTTTGTGACAGACCCGATTCGGCTATGGGTAAGCTTAGGCGCTTGGTACCACAGGTAATTGTATGGACTTTGGAAAATGTATTGTAAGTGTACTTAGGGTAATGAAGCTTGCTTTCCAGACCTCCTGCTTGCTTTCCAGACCCTCCTTTTAAACAGAGATATCAGTAGGATTGCTATTAAACTGGAGCAATTGTCAATTCTGATAAAGAACAATTTGCAGCAACGCCTAGGCCGGCAAAATATGATTACCACTTCCATTTCGGCTTCTTTTGGCAAACAAAAATTAAAACCAATATTAATTACTTGGATTCGGCCTAGGCAAGATTGCTATAAACTGAATATTGAATTGCATCTTTCCAACAATTTTCGCATCCCGGGGTGCTATCCTCCGAAACACGCATGGTATTTGTTTGCTGCCACGCTTGTTTTCCCGATTGGATGCCCGATTGATGCCAGGACAGCTTATGATGCCAAGCTTAAAGCTTTGATTTGGGGGCTTTCTTGGAGTATTGATAAAGGTTTTTATCCCATCCAGGTGGAAATGGATTGTCTGGAACTAGTTACACATGTTAATCGGACACAGTGGATTAGAGCAGGTCTTTCGGTCTTGCAGCGTGTTGCTGATTTGTTGCATCTTCACTCTTCTTCCATTCATCACATATGTCGTGAAGGAAATCAAGCTGCACATCTTTTGGCTACTCATCATAGACTTCACTATACTTCTCTTTCTTTTACCTCTTTTAATTCTTTGCCTCCTTTGATTAAAGGAATTGTACTTTTAGAGGCTATAGGACTCAATATTTGAGATATAAATAAAATAATAAAATAAAATATCTTTTGCAAAAAAAAAAAAAAAAGTCTATAGCCCTATTTATAAACTAAAAATAATGCAAAAATAATTTCTTTTATTGAAAACATTAAATATTTCTGATTGGAAAAACAAGAATAAAATGAAAATTTAAAAAAAAAAAAAAAAAAAAAGTCTATAGCCTATTTATAAACTAAAATAATGCAAAATAATTTCTTTTATTGAAACATTAATATTTCTGATTTGGAAAAACAAGATAAAATGAAATTTAAAATTTTATATTTTGGTTGGTTCGATCGTGTGAACAATAAATTTTTGATATTTTTCTTATTTTTTATGTTAAGAGTAGTAACTTAAAGATTTTGAATACGACTTAGGGAATACATTTCCTTACAAATGATTCATATTTATCATATTAGTAATTGCACTCTAAAACTAAAAATGTGCCAGAAATAAATAATTGATGAAACTTTGATCACAAAATTTCTAGAATTACAAAAGTTAAATATTTGGATGTTTTCCTAAACAATTTATTTAAATAGAATTTTCTTTTTTGTTTCTAAACCTTTGCACTTGAAAGTTGCAGCAGAGCTAGTTGACGAACATCAGTTGGATAACAATCAGTTGGGTCAAAAGCTGTGTAAGTTCTTGAAGCAGTCAATATGTTTGTGACTTCAGTTGGATGGAAATGATCCCAAAATACAAATTCTTTTCTATTAATACAAGGTTCTTCGTTTGGATTGCACTGACCATCTTCTCTTACTTTACAACACCCTGCTGCGAAATTCGTGAAACCTGTTTAAAAAAAAAGAAAAAAGAAAAAAGAAATTATATATTCGGGAATCGGGATGCTTTGTGCACTGGATCATAAAATATATTCAACTGTGTACCAATTTTAAAAGGATCGCCATTTCCAATGGAAGTATTATTTAGAAATATGAATTTGGCATCAGGAAGTTCTTTATTGAGTTTATCCACCAGATCTACAACCTCCAAGTTGAAAAGACGACTCCCTTCGTTCATTTCTTCTGCACAAACTTTGCCGGCTCCGAATGTAATGATTCCATATGGGGTGCACCCTATTTTTCCCAATCCTGACAACATAAATTTTCTTGCTCCCAAACCGTACAAGGCCTACACACAGACACACACACACACGTGTATCACACAAACGGGGAAAGAAAAAAAAAAGGAACCTAAGAATCAATAATAATGGGGAAAGAAAATGTGAAAATAACCTTTAATTGGGTATTATATTCGGCACTAAGAGCTTTTGCATATTCTTGAAGGTCGTAGTGTTGGCTTGTTGGATATATATGAGGCAAGAAATAGTTGTTTATAAAATCATTATTTCCCATTCCAACTGAAAATAAGCACTGTTTTAATTGGTTTGAAGCTGCCTCTTCGTTCCCTAATATTTCAACCATCTTAGTGATCGTTGTCTCGTGATTTTTTATTTGCTGGGTCAAGTGCACATTCGCACCCTGCAAGAAAGTTTTCCATTTTAATTCTGCCTCTCTGTCTCATTAAATATATATAATGTATATATATACACATCAATTGTTACCAAATGAGTTCCAGTTTCCTCGAAAATCCCTGCTGATCCTGATGCATAATTCACACCTTTAAGAATGATATCACCCGAAGCAGTTCTAAAAGGTGGAATGTGATGATCAAATCCAAGGTGTTCAGCTGCCATTATATAAAATTACCTATTAGCATTGTGTTTATTAAAGTTCGAATCAAATAATATAAAGTAAGAAGAAGAAACAAGAAGAAGTAGATATTTATACCTACAACATCCATAATGGTTTTGCCATTAGTAAATCTTCCGGTAGGCCCATCGGGGTAATCAATCCCATAGGGTTTGTAATTTGCTCTAGCAGCAGTCTCAAGGTCGTTATTATTGCCACTATCTGATAAAGAGTCGCCAAAAATGAAAAAACATGGCACTTGTGGTTGTGGTTGTCCATCGACAATCCATTCTAGCTTGCATGAGAGCACCAAAAGAAAGATCACAACCCTCCATTCTTTTATTTCAGGTATCATCTTCAAGAGAGTGAAAAATTAAAAACAAAAAGAGAAATGTCAGAGAAGTAGCTAGCTGGGTATGAAGTAGAAGTTTGGCCTTTAGAGTAGGCACTGGAATTTGGTTTCTCTTGGCTATCCTTAACTGGTGGTTTTATCAGTAAAATAACCTAATTATAGGATTGTTTGGTTTAATAATTTTTATACCAGAACAAGGTCAAAAGGAAATTTGTTGCATGCCATTATGGCTTCTTCTACTGCATATAACATTTAACAACCTCTCTGGTAGAGATCGATGATAAATTTAACGTAAGGCTTATGTTACTAGAATATAATTAATACTTATTCTAATTTATATTCTTTTTGTTTCATAAAATATGTGTTTTATAAATTTAAAAGAATAATTAAGATTATGGATTTTTATTTTATAAAAGTTGTTTCATATCTAAATTTGAACTAAAAACATAAATACCTTTCAAAAAAAAAACTAAAAACATAAATAATTTTTCCATATAAAATCATTTCAAAAAAAAAATGTTCCATATAAAATAATTATTTTACTTCTTTTTTATATATATGCAATTCAATAGACCAAACAAATTGGATTGAGAATAAAATATTTATACTTTTCATTTGCTCTATATAAATATACAAAGTTTTATTTATTTTTTATGATATTGAATTTATTATTTAATGTTTTTTCTAAAATATTATATGATAAAAATAGTTAATAATAAATAAAAACAATGAAATTTTTTGGTACGTAAAAGCATTAATGGATCCAAAAAAATTTTTTCGCGATCAATGCAATTATGAGAAGGGTTTAATACTAATTTTAGGAGGCATCCATCTGAAAAAATCTATAGGTATTTAAAGGAAATTTGTAAAAAAAAAATTAAAATAGAGAAAGAGTATAAAAAATATTATAAATATATTTTATAATATTATGAATCTAGACCATTTAATTAATTTTTAAAAGTAAAAATCATAATTTTCACATAAAAAAATTATTTATCAATATCTGAAATCAGATCCTTGGTAACAATTTTTTACCCATTATTTGACGAGGCCTAAAGGACAAAAATATCACAAACATTACAGTTTGTTATAATGTATTATATTTTAACTTTTTCACAAGTATATTCTAAGACGAAACTTAAAAATTGATCGCACCCCTATAGTTGAATAGGGTGCTTTTGTAATGAAATGTGAGTTTAGAGTATTTTTACATTCTATATTAATTATTCAATTTATAATTTTTTTTAATATCTCTTTCTTCGAATAGAATGAAATTAGTAAGGAAATAAGTTAATAATACTCCTTTAAAAAATATTGTATTATACTAAATATTCAATGTCATTATATCTTTGAAAAAATAAAATTTTTTAGTATTAAAATTAAAGTTGTAAATTATGTTTTTCCATAGTTTCTCATTGTTTATTTGAAAATTTATATTAAAATTGAAATCTCTAAATTAACAAATTCTCGTGGATGCAAAATAAAGGAAATTAAATTTTCGTTAAGCAAAAATTCAGTTTATACATGGAAATTAAAACCTTATTAAGAAAAATATAGATGTATTTGATGTAATTAATTTATGCAAAAATTAAGAAATAGTTAAATAAAACCGAAATTTAGTTCATATATGAAAATTAATCCTTATTAAGAAAAATTAGATACTTTAACTGAAATTAATCTATTGAGAAATCAAGTAATAATCAAATATAACTCAAATTTTTCATGGCACTTCACAATAATAGATTGTTTATTGTGATAAGCGACATATCGTTTGTAAAGCTGATCAATCCATTAGCTGAATTGATAAAGCGGGTTGTATCCTGTATGTGGTTCACACGACTCGTCGTTGGAAACTACTAAGTTGTCAAAGAAACGACAAATATCCTTTACAAGAAAAATGAAATTATACCTGAACTGAGATAAAGTGGAACAACAACCTCACAAGAAAGCAAAGAAATTTGTTCTTAGTTACCAACCTAAGCGACATTGTAGATATTATGAGGCATTTTTTAATCTTTAACCCAATGCCAAATTGAATTGTAATTTCTATTCTATTTCGGGAAATTTTAAAAATGATAAAAAAAATTCTTCTGTTGTTTTATCTGTCACAAGGGCAAAAATTTGAGCCGAGCGTAGAAATACGTGTATCAATAAAAGAATGAGTAAAATAAGAAACAAAAATTTTGAATTTCATGGGAGAAAAATTACAAATTCTAAATTAATTGTATAGGTCTACCATTTCATTCATTAACAGAAAACAAAAATTAGAGAAAAATGTCTGGGAATGACAAATTTTATCTACTTTATTTTGGAGTTTCAGCAGAAGGAGTTTCAGCAGCAGGAGCTTTAGCAGCAGGAGCTTCATTCTTCTTTGCGGTCTTTGAAACCAATTGTTCAATGTTAAAAGGCTTAGCTTGAGCTGGAACAGAAGCATTATATGCTAGATTTGCTAGAACAAGATTTGCATTCTCGGTTGGACGGTACCCATCCCAGAAAAAGTGGTCCTTAGGATTCTCGCAGTTTTTTTTGTTAGGAACACACATTCCCTTGTCGTTCACTTCACAGCATGGCTTGTCAACCACCTTAAAACCTGATAAAAAATAGACATTCCCCAGTTAATAAAATCGATTTTTATTAACAATTGAGACAGATTTAGAAACAGATACCTGCGAAAGCACTTTCTGTTAATTTAAACATGTCAATATAGGTGAATTGTGCATCCTGAAACTCTTTGTTCAGCCTTTCAATAATTGTAGGAATTCTGCTGTTGAAAATGGTCATATCTGTGTCGATAACTGATATGCACTTTTGATTTATTGGATACTTTGCCACTTCAGATGGGCAACACCCCAATGGCCCTAATCCAAACACTGCAACTTTTCTTGCACTGGCTTTGTACAAAGCCTGAACATAAACAATTATCAGAAAAATGAAATTTTAATAATCAACTTTGACAGAAATATTAATAGACATAAATTCTATTACTAACATTCAAGTGATCGAACAGGTATCCATCGACCAGGTTCTCTGCAAATGCCTCAGATGGCTTCTTTCCCTTCGGCTCGGAGCCATTATTGCCAGCAACGTAATAGTCTATCAAATAATCATTGCTGCCAACACCAACAGTATACAAGCAACTCTTCAAGTGTTCTTCAGCCTTATTTTTATCACCTAATTTCTCCGTTATGAGTTTGACTGTTTTCTGGTGCTCTTCTTCTTGCTTGGTCAAGCTAACAACAGTTACCTGATGAATTAGCAGAAAAAATTAACTATTAGAAGAATTCAAGTTGGTTTATTTGTAGTAATAATAATAATATTGAAGTAAACCTTTGTTCCTGAAATTTCTGCTTGTAGAATTGCTGCACCAGATGCATAATTCGCACCTTTGAGAATTTCTTCAGAGTTATTAGCAACAGTTAGGAAAGAAGGAATATCTTCTTTAAACCCAATGTTATGAGCTGTGATACATAACAAAAAAAAGAAATGTTCAATCCAGCTCATGCTTAATTAAAAACATGCAGATTAAATTAATTATCAGAGAGGGGGAATTAGGGAAGCATACCAATAATATCAACCATGGTTCTGCCATCACTGAACCTTCCACTAGGGCCTCCGGGAAAATCAACACCGTACGGCAAGTAATCGGCTTTCAAAGTGTTAAGATTTTTATCGTTGCCATTAACTGCAAATGAGTCTCCGAAAATGAAATAGCAAGGCACTTCCTGTGCTACACCATAATTTTGCAGGTTTGAAACAAGTAATAGAGCAGACGCGAATAGGAATAATTGTTTTTGCAATGCCATCTTTTAAAATCAAATACAAGGGATATGAAATAAGGCCAAGATGATGCTCATATATATACTGTGAAACTGTGATGCCCCAAAATAGATGTTATCATACAAAAATAGCAAAGTTCGAATATGTTGTGGTTTTAATTCAACAAAATGCTACTTTTTTTTCATGGAGAGTGACAGGATGTTGCTCCCATAGAAGTCGGCATTCAGTTCAATCAAAGTGAAGGTGATTTCATAATAATTGAAACTTGGAAATATATAAGCAATTAAATTGAAATATTTTGATTTTATTGATAAAAATTCAATCGAACCGAAACACTTTTTTTAGTTCAAAAATTAAACTTTACCAATATTGCTTACTCTCAATTCAAGTTATTTCAATTCTCATATGTACATATAGGGCCACTGCACTGTTGATAGGCATGACTTTGTACCATTTCCAGAATACCTTTTAAATACGTATTACCTTGTGAATTTCTCTTCTTCACTGCGCAAAAAATTACTGCATGAGAAACAAAGTCACGTCAACGTATGTTTGGTTTGGGCCTTTGTCATTGTATTTACTGCAAACGAGAACCGAATGAAAAAAAATCTTAAACATTATTTATTATTATTTAATTCATGAACATATTTCTATCACGAAATCTTAATTATTAGTATAAATTTATTAATATTTAAATTTAAAATTTCACACCTCTGAAATATTATAAGATTAAAAATAAATAAACAAATAAATACATACCAAGTCCAGACTCCTCGGACTTTTGCTTGGAGCTTGGGTTTAGACATTTGAGCCCAACCCAATCCTCTGGGTCTCAAATAGAATTACAATGGGTTTAGTCTGTGGGCCTCATCCGATCACGATTTTGCTCCAATTTTACTAAAATATAGTTTTTTTTTTTTTTTTTTACTTTCATTTCTTTAATATAAATATCTAAAAAATGCCTAACATTCAATTTTACCCTAAAGTTTTCAAGTAATTGTAATTTCACTCTAAATCGACCTTTATCAATTTAGTTGCAATTACACCCTAATTTAAATTAATATCTAACTCATTATTTTTTATCTTAAAATAAAAGACGATGATATTGCCAGAATTATTATTGTTAAAGTCAGAAAAATTTTTATGTTTGATAAAATTTTGTCCTTTCCTCATACTTATGTTGATAATAATTGCCAGAGCTATTATTATTTAAATTTAACTTTTCTTAAATGTTAATATATATATATAATGAATAATAACAATGTAAAAATATGCTGTGGGGCATTTTCATCTCTAAACAAATCCCAAATTGTAATTTCCAAGTTTTTTGAACTGTAAATTCTATAATCCATTTGGGGAAAATTTTCAAAGTGATAAGGAAAAGTTTCCTGTGGTTGCCTGTGGGAGGGGAAAACACTCAAGTCTTTTTAATTATTGATTCAGTTGTTCTTGTAATTGATGTAGAAACAAAAACAAGGGAGAAAAAGTAGAAATTAACTGTAATAATAGTTAGTTATAATCCTCTGGCCATTTCATTCATTAGCATATTACAGATTCTTACATAAATGAATCAATGAACAATAATGTATAGCAACAACAACAAAAAATAATACTAAAAAGAACCCATAAAAATAACACAAAGTATATACTTTTGTTTAGAGTTTGGAGCTTCTTAATTAGTTCTTTTTGGCCTTGGCAACCAATTGTGCTATGTTAAAAGGGTAAGCTTCAGATGGAACTCGAGCAGAGTATGCTATATTTGCCATAAACACATTTGCTTCCTCAGTTGGACGGTACCCATCCCAATAAAAGTAGTCCATGGGATTGTCGCATCCTCTCTTGCTTGGAAAACACATTCCATTGTAGTCTACTTTACAGCAGGGACTTTGATTCACCTTGAAACCTGAAAATTAGACATTCTCCGATAATTAAAGGGCTATTTTTATGGCTTAAACTCATCGGGTCACAAGTAGAATAACTTTATCGTTCAAATTTATAGATAAAATACCTGGCAAAACAGTAGCCATTGTGATGTTATAAATATTGATGTAGGTGAATTTTGCATCCTTGAAGTTTTTGTTAAACCTGTCAATAATTGCAGGAATCCTGCTGTTGAAGATACGCACATCTTTGTCAACGGCTGATACACATTTCTCCTTTGTTCCGAACATAGTCACAGCTGAAGGGCTGCACCCCAATGGCCCTAATCCGAACACTGCAATTTTCCTTGCACCAACTTTGTACAACGCCTAAACGCAACCAATTCAAAACGGAAAAATACTAATCAAGATTTGTACAACTAACCAAGATATTATTGTATATAAAAATACTAATACTAACATTCAAGCGATTGAACAAGTATCCATCAACGAGGTTCTCTGCGTAGGCCTCAGATGGCTTGATGCGTCTTGGCTCCGAACCATTTGGGTTAGGAACGTAATAGTCTAACAGATAATCGTTGCTGCCAACACCAACGGAATATAAGCAACTCTTCAGGTAATCATGAGTCTTGTTTTTGTCACCTAAGATATTCCTTATGCGTCGGACTATTTTCTGATGGTTTTTCACTTGTTGGCTCATGCTAATAGCAGTGACCTGATGAATTAGTAAAACAAATTTAGTTAATAAATGAATTCAAGTTGGATTATTTTAACAATAGTGATAATATTAAAGTGTACCTTGCTTCCTGCAATTTCTGCTTGCAGAATTGCTCCACTAGATGCATAATTTGCACCTTGGAGAACCTCTGAGCCATTACCAACACGTATGAAAGGTGGAATTTCTGTTCTAAATCCAAGGTTTTGAGCTGTGACACATGACCAAAAAAAAGTGCAATCAGTCATTCTAAAGTATAATTTAATGAAACTTATTTAACATTTTCGACAAATATTTTTCCTTGACATGCCGTGACTTAAATAACACAAAACGCTTGAATATAAAATAGAGAGCATACCAATAATATCAACCATAGTTCTGCCATCACTGAACCTTCCATTAGGGCCACCAGGAAAATCAACACCATATGGCAAGTAATTGGCTTTATAAGTATCAGGATTATTATCATCATTGCCATTAACTGCAAATGAGTCTCCAAAAATGAAATAACAAGGCACTGTTTCTGCTACAACGTAATTTTGTAGGTATGAAACAAATAATATTGCAAAGCCCAAAAGCCATAAGAATTGTTGTTGCTGCGCCATTTTAAAAGAAAAGATCAAGAATCAAGAATCTGCAGAATCCTCTATAATTAAGAAAAGAGAGAGGATTAAAAAGATTGAAGAAAAGGGGCCAGGGAGAAGGCTAGGGGCAATGAACTAGGAGACTGAGACATGCTTATATAGTCCTAGAACTGAAACTATGATGTCCAAAAATAGAGTATTAGGTGCCAAATTACGTGGAAACATTAGTAAATTAGCTGTAATAACATCGGATTTACAAGATAATGCTAAATTAAAATCTGTAAATTAATAATGCTGCTGAATTTTTCAAAAATATCCAACGCCCATATCGCTCTTTTTACTTTGTACTAGGAAATTTCATTCTGCTTTTTAGCTGGATTTTGGTGCTCTCCAAGTTAGCATTTAGCGATCACCGATCGTCAATCTCAATTATTATTCTATTTGTTTAGGATAAGAGTTGATATTGATGGAGACGTCTCCAGCTTGATCCAGAAAAAGATTAAAAAAGGTTAGGCTTGACCCATTCTAATGCTTAAATTAGCAATAAAAGTATATATATTATATATATTAACCTAACGATAATAAAAATCCTAACGTAACGATAATCAAAATTAAACAAAAAATTAAACTTTTTTGTTTTTGGGACAAAGGGTGCTTTTTTTTTTTTTTTTTTTTTTAAGGGTGCTTTTTTTTTTTTTTTTGTTTTTTTGGGTTTTTAAATCTCCTCTTCATGCCATAAGAAAAGTTGATTTGTTATATATATAGAAGTATTAGGTACTGTTGTGCGATGCCCACCTCTCAAGTGGGAACTTAATAAATTTGAAAGGAAAATCAAGGAAGTCAAAAATGGAAAGCAACGGGTTGTAGGTCACGGCATTCCTACGCATGAGTCCAATAAAATGGAAGGCAATGGATGTTGTCCACCGGCAGGATTTGCTACAGTGCATGTCCTACGGCGGTCTAAACCTGCCTATAAATAGAGGCAGAGGGCCGGAACATCAAGAACACACCAGACAACGAAAGAAAAAATGGTAGAGGAGCGAGTGTGTAAACTGTTTTTAAGGATGAGTTTCTAAAACGAGGGAGAGAAAAATTAGTGGAGGATTATTTTGGGGTGTCTTTTGGGAAACACTTTGTGTGGCCAGCTATTTTTGTATTACTCTCTTTGTACCTACTTATGGTTTAAGTAGTGGAAGAATGCATTGCGGAGTTGTTCCGGTGGACGTAGCCCTGAATAAGAGTTGACGCGGTGAACCACCGTAAATTTCTGTGTGTCCGAAGTTATTATTCCGGCTGCCGAGTGCAGTAATTATTGTTCGTCTTAATGTGTATTAAAAGGGCCGCAACGAGTGGTATAAGAGCCGAAGGTTTCGGCAGGTCCGCCGGTCCAGATAGCGGTACCCGTTCGGGATCCGTGGATATATTGTTTGAAAAATGAATAACCACGAAGAAGAGAAAATTACGACGAGCTCCATTGGTGTTTGTGGCTCGGAAAGCACGTTTTGCATGAATCGCTTAGTGGAATGGAAACTAGTAACAGATAGTAAAACTACTCGCGGTTTGATGGTGAATAGTTAACTATTGGGCGTTACTATTGCTGACCCGTCACTGTTAAGCCCCTTTTACGTTGACTAGTACTATTCACAAAGTCCGTACTATTCAGCGTATAGTATATTTCTGTGCACACGTTACTATTTTCGACAGTAGATGTTACATTCATGGTCACTATTGACGTCTACTAAACTGTCACAGCTCGTAATACGTTTATGTTGGTTGTGATATTCAGACTAAGTAAGCAGGTCTTTTGCCAATGAAAGACGATTCGGAAACCAGCCAAAGCAAATTCTTGGCATGAAAGATTGAAGAGCCAAGAAATTATGGTTGCACAGGAGAAGTATCGTTGGAGACAGTACTCTCAGAAGGTTTACGAATGGAGTAATGCTAAAGCGGTTAGTTGTCCCTCTTAATATCACTTTAAATTAAGTTCTAAACAGTGTCCCTTTCTACGAATGGAGAGAAGGAAAGAAATTGAAAAGATCTGTAGGGTTGTGCCTTGTGGTCGAAAGTCTTCCGACAAAAGGATTCGGGCGGCGTGTCCCGCGAAAGTTGTAGGCGGGCGTACAACAGATGGTGGCGGCAGATCTTAATAGATTATACGCCTGCAGGGGGAGCGTGGGTCGTGACCAGTCAAAGCTTCAATTCACCTTGGAAAGAATCTTTCCTTCCTTCTAATCACTAGGATCAGGGAATGTGTTAGGAGATGAAAGCTGTTACCAGCTGGAAGATCCAGATTGTCAAATGGCATGCCACCTTTTGAATAACCGGTTGGCTGCAACTTTCGAAAAAGAAAAAAAAAATACGTGTGTTTATTTTTTTTTTTGTCTTTTCAAAATTTATTGTGGGTCCACTTGAGTGGGCACTGCACAACTAAATCTCTCCTATTTATAGGAGAGGGAATTCCTGCGGTTTTAATCGGCAACACAATTATATCACAGAAGAAAGAAGAGAAAAAAAGGTGAAGGCGAGAGAGTTTTCTAGTTTTTTAGGATGGAGGTCTTCCTAAGAATTGGTGTGAGATAAAATTAGTGAGGAAATTTTTTGTGTCGTTGTGGCGTTTCTGGCTCTGGCCTCTATTCTATAAGGCAGAGTTACGCGTAGGAATGCCGTGTAACAACTTCTTTCCAAGTTTGCACGCCATCGTTGCAGCAGACTTCAAAACCATCACTGTTGAACTGGCTGCCGCCTATTGTTTTTTTTCTTACTTGTCACACATGTGGGTTCGCATTTAAAGTGGCACACCACAACATTCTCCCCCTGCCCCTAAGTGGGAACGATTAGCCATATATCTCTGATACTACTCAAGTTGTTAGGCATCAGTCTGATACACTTGTTTTATGGAATTCAGCTCTGATACCGCACTCGTTGGGGGCCTCTTTTCAACCGATTAAGAGAAAATTAACGCAAGGGAATAATAAACTTGTGACACAGGCAGTATATTTACCGTGGTTCACCCTGCCATGTTTAAGGGCTACTGTCCCACGGGACATAACTCCGTAATCATTTTTTGTTCACTATTAAACACATAGTAGGTACACCAAAGAGAGTATACAAGATAGTGGCACACAAGTGCTTTTTCCTCAAATAACAGCCCAAATAAGCTCACTCATTTTTTCTCTCCCCTGCGGCTTAGGATACCCATCTAAAACGCCATAACTCTCTCGCTACACTTTTCTCTTTCTGTTGTGTGTGTGCGTTCCTGCCTTGCCTTATTTTATAGGCAGGTAACGCGTAGGATATGCCGTGTACACTTCTTTCAAGTTGCACCGCCACGATCCGTGCATGCCGAATTCAAAAACCATCTAAGCTGTTGAAGTCTGGCTGCTCCGTATTTTTTTTCTTACTTTTCAACAAGTGTGGTTCCATTTAAGTTGGGCACACCACAACAATTCTCCCCCTGCAGCACCTTAAGTGGGAAGCATTAAGCCATATTCTCCATCAAAGTCCCTGCCGCTATCCGGACAGTAATTCAACTTTTCTTTGAAAGAACTCTTCGTCAACGATACTGATACCATCGTTCCTCCTGTATGGATCTTCTCAAGCTGTAACAGCTTTCGTCTCAACACATCCCTTGATCTAGTGATAGAATGGAAGGAGGAAATTCTTTCCAAGGTGAATGTGAGCTTTGACTGTGCCACGACACGCTCCCCTGCAGCTAGTAAGATCTATTAGATCTGCCCAACCTCTTGTACCCGCCGCTACAGACTTGCGGACCAGCGGCCGCACGAACTCCTTTGGTCGGGAAGTAACTTTTCGACACAGAGGCACAACCTACAGAGTTTTTCAAGTTATTCTTCCTCTCTCCATTGCGTAGCAAAGGCAATGTTTAGAACTTAATTTAAGTAGAGTTAGTAAAGAGGACACTAACCGCTTTCAGCATTGCTCCCTTCTAAACCTGTTCGATCTGTTCAAGCGGTACTTCTCCCTGTGAAAACCATAATTTCTTGGCCTGCGTTCAATCTTCGATCGCCAATGAATTTGCTTTGCCTGGTACCCCTGAGTCTTTCATGGCGAAAAGACTTACTTAGCTGAATAATATCAACCAACATAAACGTATACGTGAACAGTAGTTAATACGTCAATAGTGACATGGATATAAGTAAACAGTCTCCTCGAATAGTAACTGTGCACGAAAATAGTACTTACGGTGAATAGTACTGTATTTTGGTGATATAGTACTATACGTAAAAGGGCTTAACATGAGGGCTTTTCAGCAATAGTAACGCCAATGGTACTATTCACCATCAACTCGCGAGTTAACTATTACGTACTATTCATCTACTGAAGTCGATTCCTGCAACGTCTTTTCCGGGAGCGGTACAACACCAATGGCTCGTCGTAATTTTCTGCTTCTCGTACGGTATATTCATTCCTTCAAAATTATATCCCAGGATCCGGTACCTAGCTAACTGACTCGCCTGGACTGCCGGAACCATCTCGGCTCTGATATCACCTCGATTGGGCCCTTTTAAACCAATTTAAGAGAAAATAACTTTACGGCGCGGAATAAATAAACTTAGGACACACAGAAATTACGTGGTTCAACCTCAATCTTTAGCTACGTAGGCGGGAAAACTTCCGAATCATTCTGCCACTATTAAAAGACACACACTACAAAGCAGAGTAATACAGAAAATAGTGGCCACAAAGTGTTTCCCCAAACACCCAAATCAGTAATCCGCTCACTATTTTTTCTCTACCTCCGGTTTCAGAAACTCCAGTCCTAAAACGCTTAACACTTCGCTCTCTCTATTTTAGTTTTCTTTCTTTTGGTGTGGTTTTGGATGTTCTGATCGCGCTCTATTCTATAGGTCAGGGCTTAACGCGTGCAGGAATGCCCATGTACAACTACTGCGTGTACAACTCATTGCCTTCCATTTTTGACGTTATGCGTAGGAATGCCGTGTACAACTCCCGTTGGCTTTCCATATTTTGACTTCTTGATTTCCTCTTCAAATTTTTAATTGCTCCGGTCGCCACTGGTGAGTGGGCACCCGCCAACAAATCTCCGCCTGCACACTCAAGTGGGACTTTACCATCGATCGTCACTAGTCCAGCTAAACCGACAGATTCGAACTTCCTCCTTTGAAAGAATCTTCGTCAACAATGATGATCCACATGTCTTAGTATGATCTTCCTACAAGCTGTAACAGCATTCATCTCCAACAATCCTGATCTAGGCTGATCTAGAATTGGAAGGAGGAAGTTATCTTCCAAGGTGAATTGATGCTTTGACTGTCACGAGCATCGGCTCGTGTACAAACCATGGCATACATCAAGCTTCCAACTGCTGAAGCATATGAAATCTTTTCCATTTTCTTCCTTCTATCCATCCGTAGAAGGGCACTGTTTAGAACTCAATTTAAAGTGATCAGTAAGAGGACAACTAACCGCTTTAACGTTTTCCATTCTAAACCTTTGAAGTACTTTCTCAGTGTACTTCTCCTGTGAACCATAATTTCTTGGCTCTTCAATCTTCATGCCAAGAATTTGCTTTGCTGGTCCTAAGTCTTTCAAAGTAAAAGACTTACATAGCTATTTCTTCAAGCTAGAATTCTGACCAACAATCGACATATCAACAATATAGAGCAAAAACAATGTAGTCATCATCAGAGAATTTCTTCATAGAAACACAGTGATCTGAAGTAGTCTTTCTGTAGCCATGCTCCCCCTCCCCCAAACAGACTCAATACTTCTTGTACCCTGTCTTCAGTGCCTGCTTCAAGCCATAACGACTTTTCTTCACTTTGCAAACACAATCCTCTTTTTCTCCGAAATCCCTCTGGCAGCTCCATGTATATTTCTTCTTCTACAAATCTCCACACACACACACAGTAGTCCTTTTTCCATCCATGATTGCGTCGATTTCTCCAGTTTCCAAAACTGGTGGCCATTCCCGAGCACCTGTCCGCATGGATGTCATTTTCAGACAACCAAGTTCGTAGCTTTTGAATTTTGTGGTGGGAGCCTGTGTGATCTTATCGCTGGCTTGAACTGAACACCCACTTGGTCTTCAAAGCGCTTTCTGGCTTTAGGCCAGAACCTTCCACACGACGCTCAAATGTTTCAGTATCAATGCAAGGACTTCATTTCATCTGCTGGCTTCAATCCAGTTCCTCTTTGTGTTCATTTTTCTATAGTTCTTCAAAGCTTTCAGGTTTCCCCCGTCAGTCGTGCAGTACAGTACTCTTGACTGGATATCTATTGTAGATGGTGTGTCAGACTCTATCGTAGATTCTCTTTAATGGTTTGAGAACCTTCCAGTTGCTGGTAGGTGAATATGAACACCAAATCGTTCATTTGGTTCATTTAGGAACTCTCTGATTTCCTAACTCTAGCACTTGTTCTGTGAGCAGTTTCTTTCAGCTCCAAATTCTGTCTGCGTTCTAAGTTGGAGGTAGCTGCTCTGTATGTCATACTTGGGATGTGCTTCATCAGATCTATATTGGGTACTCACATCTCTGCTCTCAATATCGTCAATAGTCCTGATTTTCCACAAGATAGCAGCCATCACGATTTCATCTAATCGTCTTCTGGATGGGTTCATGAAACCTAATAGTCACATTGGTCTTTGGCATATGCCAATGAATACAACACTGTCTAGTCTTAGACATCAAGCTTCGCCCGTTCATCCCCTTCGGGACAACATGCTGTCGAAGGCTTTTGCAATCAAACACACCTGCATGATCATAAGGAAACCATCCTCTTCCTAACCATAACTCTCGTCTGGAGTACTACTCTGTAGAGGGAACCAGAGTGACGGCAAATCGTTGTGAAGTAAGCTTCACACGCCCCGCAAAATCTTTTAGACAACTTTGCATGTGAGAGTAAACATCTAACTCTCTCCATCAAAGTTCTGTTCATCCTCTCAGCCAAACTGTTCAGTTGCGGCGTCTTGGAAGGTGTTGTTTTATGTCGAATGTCATACTCTTTGCAGAAAGCATCAAATGGCCTAGTATATTCTCCACCATTATCTGTCCTGATACGCTTTAACTTCTTGCTTGTCTATCTCTCAACCAGGTTTAGAAGGCTTCAATGTGTATACCCAAGTCTTCCTAGAATGGTCATCGATAAATATCACAAAATACCAATTTCCACCATATGACATCGTCAATGGTCCACACAAATCTGAATGAATCAGATCTAATACATTCTTCATTCTAGAAGGAGGGGTAATATTGAAAGCTACATTTGAAAGTACCCTGTTTAAGCTTTCATGCCATATCCATCAGGCACACTTATCTGGTGAACTTACCAGCAATCCAGGTAGTCACATTCCTTTCTTGGCCAAGAGTTCGTGTTCTTACTCATGTGCGTAGTCCGTTTATGCCATCAAGTCAACTGTACTATCATTCTCCGCTACATACTCAAAGGGTCTTGGAGAGTTTTGCATGGATACGTACAGTAGCATTTCGGCCTTTACTCTACAAATGAGACCTTTTTGTGAGCCTCCACTGACCATTCTGAAGGTGCTACAGAAACCTTCAATACATCAATCGTTACAACATGAGGATTTGGAACGCATGTCAAGAAAACCCATTTTTCATCAGTCGTTCTCTTCCGGTTTAGGTTTCACTAAACCAAGCAAATGCATTTTGATTACCATAAGGAGATCTCTCATTTTCTCCATGATAGGGTAATTCCGCATGTAGACGTGATCATTTTTACTTGTCTTTGACTTGTGCAGAATATCATACAGACATAAACCGTATACATGAACCAGTAGTATAGCACCGTGAATAGTGACCCAGCATAAAAAGTAACAGTAATACTCGAATAGTAGTATACGTAAACAGTACCTGTATTCGTGAATAGTAACTGTATACGTGAATAGTGCTGGGCTTACTTGAAACGGACTCAGCAACGCCAATAGTACTGTTCACCATCGACTTTGAGTTACTATTTTACTATTCATCACTAAATCGATTCTGCAACTTCTTTCCAAACGGACTGCACCAATGGACTCGGCGTAATTTTCTCGTCGCGTGGTATATTTATTTTCAAAATATATCCACGGAAAAATAGAAATATGACACATATATTTACGTGGTTTACCCTTTAACTGTTAGGGCTACGTCCACGGGACAAAAAACCGAATAATTCTTCCACTATTAAAAATAGTAGGCTTACAAAGAGAGTAATATAAAATAGTGGTTGGCCTTTTTTACCAATTAAGAGAAAATAATTAACCGGCATGCGGAATTTAATATAACTTGGGACAACACAAAGAAATTACGTGGTTTCACCCTCAACTCCTTTAGGGCTAACGTCCCGGGACTAAACTCCGAATCATTCTTCCATCTATTAAACAATGTAGGTACAAAAGAGCAGTATACAGAAAATAGTGGGCACAGCAAAGTGTTTCCCAAAGAACACCCCAAATTAATCCTCACTTTTTTTCTCTCCCAGTCGTTTGTAGGAAAACGTCATCAAAACGGTATACACTCGCTCTCTCTAATCATTTTTTTGTCTTTCTTTTCGTGTGTGTTGTTGTGTCGTCGCCCACTCGCTGTCTATTTAAAGGCCAGGGTTTAACGCGCTAGGAATGCCAGTGTACAACTTCCTGCCGTGTAGCAACTCCGATTGCCTTCCATTTTTGACTATGCGTAGGAATCCTGCGTGTACAACTCCGTTGCTTTCTCATTTTTACAACTCCGTTGCTTTCCATTTTTGACTTCCTTGATTTTCCTTTCAAATTTATTGTGGGTCCCACTTGAGTGGGCACCGCACAACAGTTATATATATATATATATTTACAAATTAAAATATATTAGTTAATATAATTGGAAAAGCAAATTTTACCTGTATTTTTCACATTTAATGGGTTGACAGGAGAGAAGTTCGAAATTTAAGTAGGCTGCAGTACATGGACAGATGTCGATGTTGATTATGGCAAAAAATAATTTTTTTGAAGCATGCGTAAAGTGATTTTGGAAATTTTCTTCTGGATTTGTAAGATTGGTGGAATTTTATCATTTTTTTTCTCTATTATCTATATTATTCACTTAAGTGGGACATACACATTTACCACCAAGTGGTGGAGTGCCCATTAAGTGAAAGTGGCACTTAAGTGGTATGCCCATCCACAAACTTCTTCTATGAATAGAGGAGAAGTTTGCTTCATCAAAACACACAAACAAAAAGAGAAGAAAAATATACAATTAAGTTTATAGAATTTTAGGAAAGAGTTACTGAAATTGAAAAAGAGAGAAAATAATGAGAATTATAATTTTTAAAGTGTTTTTTTTTTTTTTTTTTTTTTTTTGAGAAACAACTTCGAGTGCCACTTATTTTTATAATCTCTTTTGTAACTATTATTTTATAGTGAAAAATTATTTGTTTTTTTTTTTTTTTTTGAGAAACACTTCGAGTGCCACTATTTTTATAATCTCTTTTGTAACTATTATTTTTAATAGTGAAAAAATTATTTGAAATTTTGTCCCATGGACGTAGCCCATAACAGTTGAATGGTGAACCACGTAAATCTCGGTGTCCCTATTTTTCATCTGGCATTTACGGTAACTATTTAATTTTTATCGTGATTATTATTTCTGGTGGATTCGGTCGTCAATATCCGATACGTAATTATTGGAGATAAATGTGGTAATAGTAATTTAAATCTTTATCGGCGCTATTAACTTTTATTGCCGATAATCTTATTTTATTCCAACCACCGGCATTTTTCCACGGGCTCCACTCGGATCAGTTATAATCCCAACAATATCAAATATAAAAACATTACTTATTTTATTCTGTACTAAAATTTGTCAATGATTTAATGGAAAGTTGTTAACCAAAATATTTTATTTTTCACCAAAATTTAATTTTTATTGCTTGCAGTGCTTGCTTAATACAATTCTCACTGATGATCTTAATTGAACTCAAAATCTCCTGAACAAAGCCAATAGCTTGACAATACTCAATATGTGCACTTTGAAGCACACATATAACACATACAGAAAAATATTGTATTATATAAGTCGGAATCCATAATTAATCACCATTATCCATAATTAATCACCATTTCCATGACTTCAGAGCTGCGCTAGCCGGCGAATATCAAATGGGTAAGCGTCCGACGAAGATTGAGCACTGTAAGATCTTCTCCCAATTATAATATTTGCTGCCTCAGTTGGGTGGAATGCATCCCAAAATAAATATTGATTCCTATTTTGACATGGAGTTTGGAATGGCAGGCATGTAATTTGACCATTGTTCCTTCCCACACCACAGCACCCAGCATTTGTAACTGTAAAACCTGAAAATTTAACATTCAAATGTCATTCTTTCTGAAAATGAAGGAAGAAAAATTGTCTAAACAAACTATTTCATATGCAAGGTATGTCAAATGGGTTAATAGATTAATTAGCACGATATGGGTACATTGAACTTTTTAAGGTGTCTGTGTGTCTTAGAGTAAGTAATTTCGATCTCCTATTCGATAATAGGAAGAAATTTACCGTATCTTGCAGGGTTGCTTGTTATATCTTGGAACATCCCATACACATTGACATAGATAAATCTTGCATCAGGAGTATTGCTGTTGAATTGAGAAACAAGAGATCTGAGCTTGTTATTGAAAATTTGGTTGGCTGAGTTGATTCTTTGAACACATGTTCTACCATCTGGACTATTTTGGGCCAATTCACTTGGGCTGCACCCTATTTGACCCAATCCAATCAACACAAATTTCCTGCCTCCATTGTCGTACAAAATCTGCACCATTCCAAAACGCACAGCTTTTGGTCAAAACAACAATCTCTAAGACAATTCAAATATCACAGAATTGAAAAAAAAAAAAATTGCTGACCCTGAGCTGCTGAGTATACTGCTGGATAAGAACATTAGCGTACTGCTCCGGCGTATATTGGCGGCTGGAAGAGTAAAATTGGGGCATAAAATAGTTGTTGAGATAATCATTGCTGCCTAATCCAATAGAGAATATGCATTTGCTTAAATAATTTGCCGTTGTATTTTCGTCACCAAGCAAGTTCACTATTTGAGACACTGTATTTTGGTAGTTCTTTACTTGACCACTGAAGCTAATGCGTTGCCCCTTCAATGGAAAATTCATCAGGATTAGTAAATTAATTAGTGTTAAGTTAATGCGATAATCAATAAAAGGGAAAAGAATTAATTAATTATAATGTTAAATTTTAGTTAACTAATAATTACAAGTTGCTGTCCAGTTTCCTCTCTGATTCCAGCAGCGGCCGATGCATAATTTACTCCTCTGAGTATATCTTGACCACGTGCGGTTGAATAGGGAGAAATGTAACCATTGAAGCCCAATGATTCAGCTGTTAACAAAAGAATTTAAATGATTAATCTTTTAAAATTATGAAAAATAGCCAACCAGATATAGTCTGATTAGTCTTTTCATTAGTGTAAGGAATGAGAATCTCGAATTCGAGTCCTCTCACCAATAAGTAAAGAGAAAGGCTACCCTTTGCCAGCGGTACATTGTTATAATAAAAATACAAACTATATATATATACACAGAGGCATTTACTCACCGATAACGTCGACAGTAGTTTTACCATTGGAAAATCTTCCAGTAGGTCCACGAGGGAAATCAATACCATAAGGCAAATAATTAGCCCTAGCCAAAGACGTAAGCTGATTATTGTTCCCATTATCTACTAATGAATCCCCAAATATAAAGTAGCAAGGAGCCTGTGGAGCTGCTTTAACCCCATTCCCATGCAAAGAAACCATTAACACTACACACACAACCCACCACCATTTCTTGCTTATCAGAGTACCCTCCATCTCCAACTATATATATATATATCTGTAACCCTAAATATATGAAGAAACCAGACAATTAAGCTAGGATAGAGTAAGCAAGAACGATGGTAAGTATCTAGAGCTAGTAATTATATGTGTATAAGTAGTTTAAATTCTAGATATATACCCAAGTATATATAGATAGAGGAACAAAGAAGATGACTGCTTGTACTCGCGATTGTGCCTTCATTTGCTTTTACAGTTGAGGAGTTAGGTTGGTGCATTTATTTCACGCGTACATGATGTGATAATAGTGAATATATCTCTGCCATACATGGCTAATTACACTCTACATTTCTTTAGCTTAATTTGCACAGAAACGTTTGCATAGAATCTATTGATGTATCTAGATTTTTCAAGAATTGTTGAAATGAAATTACAGTAAAAAAATAATAAATTTCGATTTATGTCGATTAGTTGTCACAACTCGTGATTACTCTTTTTGTTCACTTTGACATTTTATTTTAAAAAAATTATTTCGTTTCAAATTATTTATGAATTCAAGAAGAGTAAAAGTATGAATTAGTTTTTTCCATATGGGTCATTGTCTCTACTAAATATAATAACTTTTGAATACAATTTTTAAAACCTATTTCAAGTTGTCAACACTTTTCTTTTTCTCTAACTTAATTTTAGTTACAAACTCATAGACAAAAATTATTGAGATTTGAATAATTACATGAGATAAATATAATTTAATCAAATTAAGAAGTATTATTTTGTTATAATTTAAATAATTTTAATTACTTTCTTAATTATCATGCAAAAACCTGAAAAACGGACAAAGAGAGTAATTAATATGGATGACTTGATTAATCATCTATATTACAAACAATAATATCATATGAAATCTCTCTCTCTCTCTCTGTATATATATATATATATATTAAATAAGAAATGAGACTAGAAATTAAATTAACCTCAATCAACCAAGAAATAAAAAAAAAACCATAATTAACTTGAGATTCAACTGTACATTTCTATTATGCAACATGGCATATGATCCAAGTGGACAAATTATCCAAGTAATAAATATGATGATGAGGACATGTAAAGGAGCTTTAATTTGGATCTTAAAGTGAAGTTGGTGTGTACTTGATCATTAATTAAATGATCATCACCAGTTGATCACAAGTCCATGCATTTTTATTACTCCATGATTATGAGTATGACCTTATCATGTTTTATATCCATCCATTATTTTTAGGGAAACGTAATTCTCGTGGCTAATTAGGTTTACTCATTCACCTTCTTTTTCAATTTCTTCTTCAAAGGATACAGCTATGGAAAATGTTGACATACGTTTAACTTCATTATTTTAAGTCTGAATTTCAAGAAACTATTTCTTGTTTGGTGGGTTTGATATAAATACCTCTTCCTATTAAATTGCCATTCACAAAATCGAAATTGGAAATCAAACAAGCTACAGCCTGCCTGCAAGTTTATTTTCTTAAAAGAGAAAGCCATGCATGCACTTTTTTCACATAGAATTTACACACATCCAGTCCATCATGTGAGCTGAGATCTAGTCAATTGACATTATCAACGGTTGAAAATGATTGGAGAGAATGATCCAACAGTAGATAGCCATGTTACACAGAAGAAATTGACACTGGCGGTACCATTAATGGCAGTAGGTCTAGAAATTTAATGTGATAAGGGTTGGAGTAACATGGGTGTTATTGGATCATAGCTAGCTAGCTTGCTGCAATTAAGGCTTTCTGTAGAGTTTAGTAAATCATACGTAGTTCTAACAACTCCTCCTTGACTTATGAGTCGGTAGCCATATGGGTTACTACTGGGATCCATTCACTGCTTGTCCATATCATTATCATATGTCCAAGTCAATAATCCAGGTTGTGTTTATGAAACCTACATTTTCAAGGAAACCAAAACTGATTGAGTTATGGAGCAACGAAGAAAAAATATCTCAAAACGGAGACTCGAGAAAGAATTATAGTGATAAGATCCTAGATTTTTAATTTTTTTGTTGAATATAGAATGGATTGTTGTGATATTTCTGATTTTGTTTAAATTAAGGTTATTGCAATTTGCAAACCAAAATGAAACGACTTTGTAGTTTGCAGAGACCTGTTCGACTCCCATGCAAGTTGACATTTAGCAATAAATTGAATTTAGAGAGTTAAATCTTCGAAGAAATTAATTATTTTACTAGCTTCTCAGTCAAAATCGGTTGCTCAATATGGCCTATAGTCAAATATCTTATCCTATATCTGTATCTTTAACCAATGTAACAGAGTATAAACTTATATATAATAGGTAGACGCAAGAAAGGCTTTTTAATTTTGAAAAATTAATGGAACTTAATTAATAGCTATATACTTTAAAATGCTATATTAATTATTATTTTTATTTCATAATACTTATCACATTTAAAATTTCACGTCTATTAATAAAATTATTAAATTTGTATAAATTATAATAAATTATTAAATAAATTATAAAAATTATTAAATTTGTATAAATTATAATAAATTATTAAATAAATTTATTATATTACCGTTAATTTAATATTGATATCTAAGAAAACTATTAAATTAAAGTAATAATTATAAATTATATACAAAGGATAAATATAAAAAATATATATATATTTATTACTCCTTGAAACCATAAATCTGATAAGTATTTTGAAATAAATTATTTTCATAAATATGACAAATATTGTAAAATGGAGGTAGTAGCATAGTTAGATCAATGAAAATTTAATGTAGTCCAAACGAATTTTAGGTTTAAAACTTTGAGCCTTGAAAACCAATAAAAGAAAAAAAAATTTTATTAGTGTTTTTTTGAGTATTGGAGAATCAGGAATTTAAATTCTAGATATATAGCCTGATCATATATGTAATTACGATTACCCTATGTTTTGGTGTACAAACGTTATATTAGTTTTGGTGTGCAAACGTTATATTAATGTTTGAAAGGGATATGGTGTGCAATTTTTCAAAGAAAAGTTTACTTTTATTTGATATTTTAAAACTCATGAATCTTTATTGCATAATATATTTAAAATAACTTAAGAGTAAATTTTTTAATCATTAAATTACCCAAACATTAATTTGTAAATATTGAAAATTTAAATTCCAGTTTTAAAGTCACCTAAACTTTTTTTTTCTTTTAATCGATGTTCGAAACTTATTAATCTGATTAATTTATATTCGCACTAAATAGATTAATAAAAATAGAGAAAATGTTCGAAATCAAAACCTCTAAATGAAGTAGAATCAACCTTTGTTATCTCGTTTCACGCCTAGGTAGCCAATTAACATATTGTAAAGGGAAAAAAAGTCCATAAACGATGATGGGAGAGACTCTTGCATTTTTGTTTTTTAAAAATGTTTTTTAATCATCAGTGATATTAATGTGCAAGTGATAATATCGGAGTTCTTAGAGTAACAGCAAGTACAGATCACATTTCATCGCACACCGTATCATCCATTTATTACATGATCAACCTCAAAATACTCTTTTTTTTTTCCAAAAATTACAATTAATAACATCATAAATTACACAATTACCACCGTATCCACGTGTCATCGACGGTATTTTACAACCTACAGTTCAAAGTTCACTATTGTAATCGGAAGTGGAAAAAAATTGCGAAGCCAGATCCTTGATAATTTGAACCAATCCTTTTAGATCATCGCTTCCCAATTCAAGGCAGTCCCTTAACAATCCACCATCCACCACCTCTCTACGGACCGTCTCCGCCGCTTCCTTTAAAGCTCCCGATTCACGGAACACTCTGAGGAACCTCTGCAACACCGACTTGGCAACACTGAAGATATTACTGTAACTTCGTGCAATCCAAGACGCTCTCTCAACATCTGATTCTGCCCGAGCAAACTCGCTTAATAACCCAGCCAACTCGTTCAAGTCTGAAACGACGCCGTACAACTCTCTGTAATCCAAATCCCTCCAAGCGTAGTTTTTCGCGTAATCCCACCCTACCGACCACGCCAACCCCCAGAACCCTAATCCTGACGCTTTCTCCAGCTTCTGAGCTATTAGCTTCGCGCGATTTGCGCCGTCGATGTCACCGCGCGCGGCTCGCAGGTTAGATACGCGTGTGAGTAGAGAGTGGGAGAGGGAGACGACTGTTTTGTATTGGGAGTAGGAGCGGAAAAAGGAGGATGAGGCGGTGCAGGTGGTGCTGAGGATGAGGAATAGGAGGAAGAAAGGAAGAGAGAATGGCGGATTAGTGCGAGGCACTGACATTGACATGATCTGATCGGATTTCGAACAATGGAATTTATTTTCGGGGGAGACTGGTGAGGGTTTTTCTGTTTTGGAGGATTTGGGAGCAGTGTTTAGGATGGGTCACGTTGATGGCCCATATCCAAAGTGGGTCTTATTGCAATGTGGTAAAGCCCATATCTGGGTTAAGGGACGAATTTCACCTTAGGCCGACCCGACCCATCAGTCTTATACTTTTGATTACACCAAACTATAGTCTATAGGTAAAATTCATTTATACCAAATAAAAAGATAAAAAAATATGTGACGAAAATATTTTTTATTTCTATTTCTGTATTTTCATTTCATTAGTGAGATTTGTTTATCATCTTGTGGGTGGAGAATAAAATTCGATGAGAAAAAAAAAAAAAAAAAAAAAAAAAAAAAAAAAAAAAAAAAACAAGATGAAATGCATGTTGATTGGATTTGTACAAGTATAGTACACTCGTACGAGTGCGCCCACCGTATCAATTTATTATTTTTGTATACTAGTTGACGATGGGTCCTACACTCCCTATATATTGGGATTTCTTTTTCGCACGTGGAAAAGCCCACAAAATGTAGAAATTACATAAAGGGAAAATGCTGATTTTATTTTTATGTTTTATCATAATATATAACATTACCTTTGTATTTCTAAAAATATATAGTTTTATTCTTATTATAATTCTGTTATACTGTAATATATCCTTCTATCAATTTTTAATATTTTTTATTAAAAATTTATTATTTATCGATCTATTTTGCTAAAAATAACTAATATTTAAAAAAATATATTAATTTTAAATGAAGAATTGAGCCAAAATAAAAATTCAAACCAAACAAAAAAATTTTAATAATTAGTAAACTGGAAAAATGGACTTTTAATTTGAGTTCCAAAAATCAAGGGCTAGGCCCATCATCTTGTTTTCCTTAAATTCAACTTTTTTTTCTTTTTTTTTTTGGCATGAAATTCAAGTTTATGTCACGGTCCTAAAATTCATATCGGTAACCAGAGATAAGGTTATAATGGTGTTGCAATAATTGGAAGGATAGAGGATAGATGAACAATCGACTGCAAAATATATCTTTGAAATTAGGAATTATTGAATTATAATACATATTAATACTACATCTATATCTATTTGCTTACGTGTCATGAAATCTTAGGTAAATAATTATATATATCATTAATATTTTTTTGAAACTTTCATTAATATTATTCTAGATATAAAAATTTTCATTTTTTAATTAATAATTAGTGAAATTAATAATATTATTTAAAAAATTAATTAATATAAATTTATAAAGTGAATATGAATAGAGAACAAAAAGCACTTAATTTAAACCAAAAATTTATTTGAAGTTATTAATTATTTTTAAAAAATTAAAGAGCTTTTTCATTAATATCACAAACTTATTATAAGGTTATTAATTATTGAATTCAATTAGTAAATACAAGTAAAAAAAATTTAGTACAAATGAATTTTAAATTTTAGTTAGATTCTAATTATTTGACTTTTTAAAAAAATCAAATAATGGTGCCCTTTGCATATATATTGGATCAAACATCATAATCATAATTTAAAAACAGTTTTAATATAATAATAAAGGTGGATATTTTAGAGACTTTTTTTTTAACAAAAACAAAGATTTCAAGGAAAAACCCAAAAAAAAAAAAATTTGGAAGGATAATTTTGATTTTTTTTTTTTTTTTTAAGGATAATTTTTTTTTGATTTTTTTTTTTTTTTTTTGAGATGGATTGTGATTTAATAATATTATATGATATTTAAAATGACTTATTAAATTTGAACACAATTTTTTTTTTTTTTTTGAAAGAAGGACTCAATTAGATTTGATAATAAATGATATTTTAGCTAGAACTTATGTATGTATTATCATGAGGTATTATGATGACAATAAATTAATATTTTAACTATATTTTAACTCCATCAAGAATTTAAGACTAAAATTTCATTGTGATAATAAATAACAAATATTTGGAGGCAATTAGAAATTACATTGACAAAAAAATTAATAGTAAAAAAATATATAAAACATTTAATTTACGAGTATATACAATGAATATTAACAATATAAAAATTAGTGTTATTATAAAATTTAAAATCTCTTATTTTTTTATATGAATTTAATTTCCCTACCATTTGAGAATGATAATTACTTCTCGTGTATATAGAAAAACGGTCAAAAATTCAATTTTTTCAGACGAAGTACTAATTAAATATCAGAATCTATACTTGTCAGCAACTCATGCTCTTCTATAATGCAATAAAATTTGCTTAAACCGGATATATGGATCTACTTATAAACTAAACTAATCAATATAGAGATTTTCTAAAAATTGTTATCTTTTTTTTTTTTTTTTTTTTTTTTTTAATCAATATAGAGATTTTCTAAAAATTGTTATCTTTTTTTTTTTTTTTTTTTTTTTTTTTTGTTTTTTTTCAAAGTGAATGAATTAGAAAAACAATTTGTTTTTGAAAAAATTATATTTTTTTAATGATTTGATATACTTGGTAAAACTTGAATTTAGGCCAAATTCGATCTCCAGAACTGGTGAGGCCTTTAAAATAGTCCCCCCAAATATATTTTTATTTTATTTAATCATTATTAATTTTTCAAACAGTAACATAAGAAGAAAGTCCCCCCATTTTTTTTTTTTTTTTTTTTTTTTTTTGTTTTTTCAAAGTGAATGATTAGAAAAACATTTGTTTTTGAAAAAATTATATTTTTTAATGATTTGATATATTGTAAACTGAATTTAGGCAAATCGATCTCCAGAACTGGTGAGGCTTAAAATAGTCCAATATATTTTATTTATTTATCATTATTAATTTTTCAACAGTACCATAGAAGAAGTCCCCATAGGCAGAAAAGGGCTCCAAAATCTAGTTCAATGGTGGGGTCTGTAACAGTCTGAATTGCCGTATTATATTTCCCCGTTCGCTATATAAGTAGCAAAGTTATTTGAATTTGGAGAGAGCTGCATGGCCATTGCCTCCTTGTTGCATATCAATATCGTCGCAATCTTTTGAATCCTTCCTCTTGATATTTGGATATATATTTTATATACATATGATCAACATCACCCTCCATAAATATGTGTGTGCGTGTGTAGATTTTTCTCTAATCTGTCACCCACCACAGCCCCTAAAATATTGCTTCGCCAACTTGCTCTCCCGTCTCCATGTGGCCCTTTTGCACGTCTCTTCTGCAGAAGCACGATACTAGTTACTCACCTCAATTTCTCCTTCAATGTTAAATCATCTGAGGAGATCTGCATTTTTCACAATAATTTTGTAACTTCACCCAAATGGGATTTTTTTAAAAATTTATTTATTTATTTTGATATTGGGTGGTTTTTGTTTTCATCTAATGGAAATGGGTTTTTCATGTTATCTGCATTATATTGTGTTGGTCCACTCACTGATTTTACTTTGAGTTTGTTGTTTCTTTTGCTTTTGGCTTCGAGTATTGTGTGGCATCATAATCTATAAATGGGTTGTTGCAGAATTTGTTGGTGAGGTCCGGGATTGTGTTGGCGTTTGGCTCAGTGTGTACAAACTGATCATAATCTTTTTCTGGTAGGTTTACGGGAATTCTCTCTCTCTCTCTGTGTGTCTCTGTCCCTCTCTCTCTCTCTCTATATATATATTTATATCTATATATTCTTAATTTATTTGCTACATAGATACAAGAGTTATATATATTTTCATATCCATTTTCAAGCTCGGGTCAAAGTCTGTTGCCTCTGAATTCTCTTTATATACAGTCTAATGACCAGTAATGCTCGCGTTCTTCTTTAACTGCTTTATATATTTTAATTGCTTTCTCCCTTTATGTTTACTTATTATCTCTAGAAAATGCCTGGAATGTATCCATAGAAAATTTTGATGTTTTGGAATGGTGGTAGCAAAGATTATTTGAAGCTCCCTTCTATTAAGACAATGAAAGAGGCAAATACTGAAGTCCTCACTCTTCAGTGCTGATTCTCTCAATTTGAGTTTTTGAAAGTGAGAACTGTATTTGAAAGATAATTTGCTGTATGCCCATGCCGGTTGAAACCTATGCAATAACGTAAATGCCTTAATTGTATTTCTATCTTCACCATGGTGAACATTTGTTATCTAAGTAGTTGTTGAGTGAGACTCCACATCACCATATCAATGTCTAGATATAATGCATTAACATGATTACCATTTGTACACTGTAGGCTTTGTTCCAAAACAAGCATATGCCAGGAAACAAGTATAACTGCAAGCCTTCCACACCCAAAACTAGATTGGAAAGGCTATTGCTTGATAGAGAGCTTCGGAAATTCAACAGGTTTTTCAGTCTGAATGAGGATTTTAGTGATGGCCTTAGAGAAGCAGATATCATTGCAAATGATTCGTTATCAAATGAGGCTGAAAATTGTGGTCCACAGAATGAGGAGCCATTGTTAGAAGGGGTTGATGGATGTGAACGACCTCCTAAACAACGTTTATTGGTGGTTGCCAACAGGCTGCCTGTCTCTGCAGTTAGACGGGATGAGGATTCATGGCAACTTGAGATGAGTGTAGGAGGGCTAGTCAGTGCACTGGTGGGTGAGTGATTTCTGAAGTTCTTTCTTCATCAACCTTTTAATTCCTGCTAGATTATATTGTTATTTTGCAATGTATCTTGTTTATTATTTGTTGCGGATTACAATGCTTGTTTACCTTTATGTCTGTCCATTATTTGTTTTAGTACATGTATTTGAATTTCTATTGCTGATGTGAATGGGATCTGATGCCTTCTTATTTTCTCAAAGGTGTGAAGGAGTTTGATGCCAGATGGATTGGTTGGGCTGGTGTAAATGTACCTGATAAAATTGGACAAAAAGCACTAACTGCAGCTTTGGCTGAAAAGGTTTGAAAATCTTCATACGAATCTTAAAGTTCCTATAGGACCTATATTTATATGTTGCATCATTATGAATGACTATATTGATAACACTCTACTAGTTTCGAAGCCCACTATCTTCCTGTCAACATATATGTGCACAGTGCCTATCTTCCTGATTTCTTCTATTCAACTGCAGAGGTGCATCCCAGTTTTTCTTGACGAAGATATTGTTCATCAGTACTATAATGGTTACTGCAACAACATTCTGTGGCCACTTTTCCATTATCTCGCACTTCCACAAGAAGACCGCCTTGCAACCACCCGTAGTTTTCAGTCTCAGTTCAATGCATATAAGAAGGCAAACCAAATGTTTGCTGATGTTGTAAATGAACATTATGAGGAGGGAGACATCGTTTGGTGCCATGATTACCACCTAATGTTTCTTCCAAAATATCTGAAAAAATATAACAGCAGAATGAAAGTTGGTTGGTTTCTTCACACGCCCTTTCCTTCCTCGGAAATACATAGGATGCTGCCATCTCGTTCAGAGTTATTGGGATCTGTTCTTGCTGCTGATTTAGTTGGGTAAGTTATTTATATTGCAGCTTAGGATTTTGAGTTACATGCTGTGGCAGGAAATTTTTATATGCCCTCGTATGCTTCATATATTTGGATGATATTTTATATGCCTATATAAGATTCATCTGAATTTGAAGTCACTGGGAATAAGTCGTTCTAGAACATAAGCATCAGTACAACATTAGGTGCTTACACACTGCTTATCGCATTCATATGCTTCAGTTGGCAACCTTTGATGCTCCTTGTTTAATGCCGCATGTTAATAGGAGGCCTAATGTGTTAAGAGTTGGTTTTCTTGTCAATCCTCTTTTGGCATGCTTATGAACGGACCATATGATTCCAGTTGTGGCATGATATGATCAGGTCCATAAGGATCCTGATGACCAAAATTTGTTTCATCAGTGGAGCTATTTTTACAGATAACTAATTTCTAACAGTTGGATTTTCTTTGACTTCCAGTTTCCACACATATGATTATGCAAGGCATTTTGTAAGTGCTTGTACTCGTATCCTTGGACTTGAGGGCACACCTGAAGGAGTAGAAGATCAGGGAAAGCTGACTCGTGTGGCTGCGGTATATTAGCTGATACCATTTTTTCGCTTTATCTATGCACCTGCAAACATGCTCTGCTTTATTATTTAATGGTGAATGGATATAAAGTACTTGTGAGATTCCAACACCCTGATTCTTCCTCATGATGCAAACATTTTCTTTTTGGGAGATTGAAATTACAGTTTCCTATTGGGATAGATTCTGAGCGGTTCATTCGAGCCCTTGAGCTCCCTCAGGTACAAGACCACATGGAAGAACTGAAGGAAAGATTTGCCGGAAGAAAGGTTAGCCTTCTTGTTTCATTTGAGAGTAGGTTATCTGCTAGTTCTCTTTGATTTTGACTGATGAGCATAAAAAATTGTGCTGGCATTCTTTTTAAAGGTATAACTTATAAGAACTAGGATTTAGATCACTTTTGTTTTATTCATTCTTATCTTGCACTGCTAGCTACCTAGAATTGTGAGTTAGGTTTGAGAATTGAGTTTTGATCACATTTTCTAACTACCATCTAATATATTTCTTTCCTTTTAGTCAGGCCTTGCTGTTGTTATTTAACGTTCACATGGAAAAAGTTCTTTTGCCTCTTTTTCTCTTTGATGAATATGAGGATGTTTCTACTCCTGAACTTCTAGGCTCTAGCAATTGTTGCTAGCTGTTATATTGTTCTGTTGTTTCTGCTTTTCATGTGTTTTCTTCCCTATTTGAACATGACAACATAATGCAAGTTATTGGCCACTCCAGCATGAACTAGTCAGTTGTACTCTTTATAAACTCAAATCAATTTCTCCTAGTTATTATTTGCATAATCTTCATTGGTAGGCTTATCAATAATACCTTTAGTTACTGTTCCACTGTGGGCAGGTAATATTAGGTGTTGATCGTCTTGATACGATCAAAGGAATTCCCCAGAAGATTTTGGCATTTGAAGAGTTCCTTGAGGAAAATCCAGAATGGAGAGACAAAGTCGTTTTACTGCAAATAGCTGTTCCAACAAGGACAGATGTTCCTGAATGTATGCCAAATATGCACCACTATTTATACTTTTTTTTTATTCAGAAAATTGCCTGTTTTCTCCCATATGAATAGATTAAAATGAAAGACAGTCCTAGAGATTTCCATTTGCAGCAGTGTGATTGGTGTATATGAGAGGGATTTCCTATGGGTGAAATTGTGGATTTTTAGAAATGGAAGGACAGGGGTAAATCTAGGATTGAAATTGAATTACTCTGAGCACTCCTCTTTTTTTTAGAAAGAATATCAGATTGATTTAGTTGTGGATTTTTAACAAAAACTATTTTTCTTCAACCTTGCTATGGCCACTTCATGAGTTAGGATATCACTGTTAAGGATTGTTCCTTTCTTGGTTATTTGTTGATTCTTCTTTTATTTTTATTCTCTAATTTGTATATCTGGATCCAAATCCATATTTCTACTATTTGCTTATTGTTTACAGATCAAAAACTCACAAGCCAGGTTCATGAGATTGTTGGGCGCATTAATGGAAGATTTGGGACTCTAACTGCTGTTCCAATACACCATTTGGTTTGTATTTATCTCATTAACTTTGATTTGTACAGTTCACTAAACCTTCTGATATGTCCTCTGCTTCTTTGATAGATTTTTGTTTCTTTTTAGCATTGGGTATCTATTTTATTAATCACTAGGAATTTTATTATGAATAGAGGGCCAATACTTTCATTAGCTCTAGAAGTTGAAATTATGCAAGACCTGCATGAAGTTAAAATGTTGGGCATGAATTACAATCCAATTAACTATTCTGCACTTGATATTTTATGATGTATTTATTTCTTGACTTAATATGTAAAGAAATCTAATGCACTCGCTTGTTGTTACAGGATCGATCTCTTGACTTTCATGCATTATGTGCACTATACGCTGTTACTGGTACTCACTTATATGAAGTTCACAGTTCTATAATTCTGTCCCATATTGAATGAAAATTTTGTTTTCGGTGTTCTCAATCTAAAGTAAATAATTAGTATCGCACTGCTGGAGCACAATGGATCAACAGCTAAAATTTGTAGAAGGAAATAAGTAGGGAACCATTTGGTACATGTAAAATTTTCAATGAGATAGTCTAGCTATTCTGTGCTTTCATTCCTTATGACCAATGTTTCGCTTATTATTCCTTTATTTATAGCTCTGTTTTCTCTGGATTGGGGCCAGGGCTGGGATGAGTTCAATTGAAGGAGAATATACTTGTCAAAATAGTTTAAATAGTTTACCTGGACAAACATAGCATATTGTTAAATTCTGAAAAAGTACTACCTCAATGGATGGACCCAACATGTGTTTCTTCTCCAAAACTGATATATTAAGTAGGATGAACAGCATTTTGCATACTTATATTTCCAAAAATTCATGTTTGGGATCACATATTGTAGTTTTAATTCAATTTGACCATCAGTGAGAAGTGCTAAACGGATCATGTCTACATGGTTGTGGGAAGCCATTGGATTGATACTCAACTTAATCGAGTCTCAATATCAAAATAGTTAGGATTGGCTATATGAATAATTTTTATTTCTTTTCAACCTTGCACGTTCATGACTTCCATTTTTGTTTCAAAAATTTTATAATCCAGATGTTGCACTCGTTACATCTTTAAGAGATGGAATGAATCTTGTCAGTTACGAGTTTGTTGCCTGTCAAGCTTCCAAGAAAGGGGTCCTCATTCTAAGTGAGGTAATTAAAGCTTTCCTGTTTCATTTTGTAACTGAAAAAGCCAGAGTTTCCAGAATATAATGGCTAACTATCCTGCAGAGATCTATATGCTCCATATTTTGCTACTTCTTGCCAACTATAGTCAGTCTAAAACTGCTTCTATCTGAACTTAACTCATATAGCAATACACTTTGCTCATTCTTTACTAGAAGTTGGCCAATAGGACTGGGCGCAATTCGACCGAATGGAGTGACATTTCTAGGATCAATGATGTATCATGTCTGTATCCTTCAATGAGTTTGCTTTGTTCCGAGGATTAATGTATAACTTGAAAATCAATGGCTTGTAGTGCTCCCTATTGGACTGCTGCTTGTTGCTGCATCTTGACATTGTTGCAATTTGGCAAAATAACCTGTTGATGATCTGAAATCTCTATTACAAATAAACTAGGCAATGGCATCTTGTTAGTCTGTGAAAGTATTTTTTTTATGGAATATTTTGTGTTTGAAATGTTAAAAATATAAACCAAAGTATTTCTAGTAATTATATTATTAGAAAATTATTCAAGTTGAGGTATTGTAAAACAAGGTGAACATGTGGTTCATCAGCCCCATGATTCCAGCAGAGTGGGCTTACAAAGCCATCTTTCTCCAAACCTATTAGCCTAGGCGGGTAGTTTGTAGAAATAACCTCTTTTGAGGGGTTCCTATTAAAAAGTTAGTTTTTAAAAAAAGGAAAAAAAAAGTTAGTTTACGTTTTTCATGTACACTTTATTGAGACAAATATTGTTAATGAGAAAAATACTTTATGAAATTTACACCAATCATTCTTTAATTTCTAGTTTGCAGGTGCTGCACAGTCTCTTGGTGCTGGTGCCCTTTTGGTGAATCCATGGAATATCACAGAAGTTGCTGCTTCAATTGGTTATGCTTTGAATATGCCAGCAGATGAACGAGAAAAAAGGCACAACCATAACTTCAGGCATGTGACAACGCACACATCACAAGAGTGGGCTGCAACCTTCATGAGGTGTTCACCTTATGTCACTGCTTTAAAATTTTTCGGTCGCCTAGAGTTACATCTCAATTTCTGAGTCTGAAACCAAATAAAAGTGAAATATCCTTTGCTGACTGTATCATGGAGGTGAAATCCAAGCATAAATATTCATTCTCAGAGCTTGCATATGCTGAAATTGCTAACAATGTTGCTTTATGACTCATTATGCCCACAGAATTACACAAAAAACACAAATAAATAACATACACTTCATTTAGAATGTGCAACAAATTCTCTTCCTTACTGAAACTAAAAGTTTATTTTTACTTCTTTCCTTTCAATTCCTTTATTTTCTATTTCGTCTTTTGCAAGGGAAGTGTGAGATGCCATTCATTGTCTTCAATATCTTCATCTTAAGCTGTTTCAATTCTCTTATATATGAGGAAGAACAAAGTTGGAAATGCCATGTAATGAATAAATACAAGCACTTGTTTTGTCTTACAGGGTTCTTACATGTTAATGCTTATGTGGTTCCAATTGACTTCAAATTTTGTATCATCAATAAATTTTGGAACACTACGTGTGGAAAATCAGGATTCATATAGTTACAGTAGTTTCCATTTGTTTTCTTGTGCGTTAGAATTACCAGAACTTTTTGAAACATAGCAACATTGCAAAATCCTGTTTCTTCTAATTCTCGAAGTTCGCCTTTTGTAGTGAACTCAATGACACCATTGTTGAAGCTCAATTAAGGACAAGACAAGTTCTGCCTCTGCTTCCTATTAAAGTTGCAGTCGAAAGATATTCGCAATCCAATAACCGTTTGCTTATTCTGGTAATGTTATTTTCTCTTTTAAAACATCAAAATGTAAATTATCCATCATAGATTAATTATTTGATCTCCTTACTTGAGTTTCTGAACTCCAGTTTTGTTTCATGCTATCCTTTGAGCTAATGTTAAAAAGAGTTGTGGTGAATGAAATGTGTTTAGCTGTGTGAAACTGATGGTTGTTTGCATAAGTATACGTCTCCCTGTTACTTCAAGCAAGCATCCTGTCACCTTCGTTTGTGTATATCGAACTACCAATGACAATTCCATACACCTTTTTTGACATGTTTGTATTTGAAGATTGGCTTGAGGTGGCCGCAGTTCCAAAGAAACTTGTTAGAAGATGAAGATCTTGGATTGTTTTACACATGCTGTATGATTTTCTTTCTGTTTGATTGTTGCTTTATCTTGAAAGTTAACGTCCTCTGATTCTCTGACCTTACTAAGTAGGTTTCAGAAACATAGATTTTATTCAATTTTTTGAAAAAGAATCTGGGGACACAATTCCTCTAGCTCCATCGTTGAATACCATCATATTTAATCTTGTTTTATTGTGTCGATTGGTGTCTTACTGTTTTTAAGGTTCCTTTTCTTTTTCTTTTCTTTTTGATGACCAAAGAAAATCAATGAAGGGCACCAAGAAGGTGTAACTTATGTATGAAGGGTAGACAATCATTTTCATCAATCTTCTTTTTCCTGCTTATTATCTGTTTCCTTTTACATTTTATGAATTATGATTATTATTTCTACATCCTTAAATTTTAGTTGAGAAAGACTGCTTGCAGTTATTGGTGAACTTTTATGGAAATAATTTTACAATGAAACATTGCTATTGCTCTAACAAATCCCTGCCTGATTTTTTGAAGAGGTTTTATAATGCTCACAATTTTGTGGATTGAGTTGTTCATTTCACTGGCAGCATATCTTTACTAAAATAGAACAGAATGCTAGATGAAGTTGCTTGGATTCACTTGTTAATGTATTTATCTTATGCAGTCTGTTAATTTTCAACTATTATTCATTCTGACATTTTGATTGTCTATATTGTTGTGACCTTCATCACTGTGCATTACATTACAGGGATTTAGTTCAACTTTAACTGAACCAGTGGACAGCCTAGATAGAAGGGGTGATCAGCTTAAAGAAATGGAACCCAATCTGCACCCAGAATTAAAGGAACCTTTGAAGAAACTTTGTGAGGATCAAAAGACAACTGTTGTTGTCCTCAGTGGAAGTGATAGAAACATTCTCGATGAAGTAGTCTCCTTTCTCCAGCTATCTTCGTTGTCCCTGCATTTTATGCTTTTGGGCTAACAACTTGTTATGCAGAACTTTGGAGAATACGATATGTGGTTGGCAGCAGAACATGGGATGTTTTTACGTCTTACAACTGGAGAGTGGATGACAACAATGCCCGAAAATCTCAATATGGATTGGGTCGACAGCGTAAAGGTTTACATATTATCACTTGAAAAGTTAGTCTCCTCTTTGAGGTCCTCTAGACCCTAAAATTCTTATGCTTATTCATGATTTCAGCATGTTTTCGAGTATTTTACAGAAAGAACACCTCGATCACATTTTGATCTTCGTGAAACTTCTCTTGTATGGAATTACAAATATGCAGGTACTCAATTTGGATATAAGTCTTCAGGTGAAAAATCTTACGAAGCATATAAATATAGTAAAGTGTGTTTATTTCTACATACTTGCTTGTAAATTGATGAACATGTATATGTATGTAGACGTGCTCAACACATGCATTTTTCTATTATCTTGGCAAAAATATATAGGATGATTAGCTGCCATTCATTTGCTTTATTTTCTTTAATACACAACTTATATGGCAATTTCAGATGTTGAGTTTGGAAGGATTCAAGCAAGGGATATGTTGCAGCATCTTTGGACAGGCCCAATATCGAATGCAGCAGTTGATGTTGTTCAAGGTGGCCGCTCTGTTGAGGTTCGGGCAGTTGGTGTTACAAAGGTTAGCCATCAGAGCCACATGCCTCCCATGTGATTGACTGGAATATCACACTTCTTTTTCTCACCTTATATTTCCATTTATTGTAGGGTGCAGCAATAGACCGTATTTTAGGAGAAATAGTTCATAACCGAGGCATGAAGACACCCATAGACTATGTCCTCTGCGTTGGTCACTTTTTGACTAAGGTATTTCTTTTCTTTACACCCAATATGAGGCTAGCCTTCTGATATCACAAAAAAAAAAAAAAAAAAAAAAAAAAAAAAAAAAAAGTCCTCTGCGTTGGTCACTTTTTGACTAAGGTAATTTCTTTTCTTTAACCAATATTGAGGCTACGCCTTCTGACTATCACAACAAAAAAAAAAAAAAAAAAAAAAAAAAAAAAAAAAAAAAAAAAAAAAAAAAAAAAAAAAAAAAAAGAAGAGCATTTTTCATGCTGATGTAGGGCCCTGGTGTTCAATTCTTAGCTTAACCTAGCTCTGCAAGTTAAGTAAATCTGTTATAGGAGGCTTATTCCAGTTCTTTAGGCTGCCTGCATGGACTAACTACATCCTGGAAAATCCAATTGAATGATTTGGAAGAGGAACCTAGAGTTGGTGCTCCATGAATTAACAGAGTTAACTACTACTCAGTAACATGGCAGGTTTAATGGAAATTTGAAAATCTCCCCATTTCTGAAGTTCTGGCATATTTAGTCACGGCATTTACATATTGCTTAATTTCAATAATTCATTTACGTTTTAATGGATCATATAATACAGTGGCAAATTGATCTGTGCACTTGTCATCTTTAAGGAACTTTGTTGTTACATAGTGAAAGTAATAGTTTGGAATTTGGGTTCAATGCTTCAGGATGAAGATATCTATACATTTTTTGAGCCAGAGCTTCCAAATGAACCACCTGCTAAGGCCCGATGCAGGTCGCTGGACCCTGTAACTTCACATTTGCCAAAGGTCCCTTGCAGTAGAAGTCGTTCCAAAGCTCACCTTAATAAGCAAAGGTCCATGTCAACCTTGGAAAGGAATAAGGTGGGAACTCCTGCTTGGCGGCCCATTCAACATGATAGAATCAAAATGCATGAGGGCTCTTCTGTACTCGATCTTAAAGCGGAGAACTACTTCTCTTGTGCTGTTTCGCGCAAGCGATCAAATGCTCGGTATCTCCTTGGAACTTCAGATGATGTTGTCATACTATTAAAAGAGCTAGCAGATTCCTTAACATTCAGTTAATCACAGTTACCTGCTGTTTGATCATTCCTTCAAATTTATCTAATAAAGGGTTTACAACGATTCCTCACCCCTTCTCTTTCTTCCTCAATAAGAAACCAACGATCACTCACAGGAAGCTTTCTTCTTTCAGCTTTTGTTAGTAAACTATAAGTCGTTTTTTCAAATATGAATGCATCTTAAAAAAGCTGGACCCTGAAGACCATGTCTGTATTAGTAGCTCCTCATTAATGCCTTTTGTTCTCACTCAAGGGGTCACGGGTGCTTCTTAAAATGGACTACTCATTTTTGTTTAACTTTTTCATATTTTAGTTATTTTTTTTAAGTATTTTTTTTTCGAGATAAATCTATTTTGAGATCTGATTAATAGTAACGGTAATATTATATATGTACATTAAAAAGTATATAACAGAAAAATGTAAAGATTAATGTCGGTTTAGGAAGAGAAATATGATTATAATTTAAAATAAATAAAAATTTATATATAGTCTCTTATTAAAAATTGCGAAAATCATATAAAAGGTTCATTAATTAAATGATTTTGACTGAGTCATGCCATCACACTTGAGAACAATATTTTATATATTTATTTTCCAAGGAAGTTTTTTTTTTTTTTTGTTTTTTTTTTAATTCATAGAGAAGCAATAGGTGAAGTATCATATATAAAAGACTAGATAAAAAAACTTTTATGATAGAAAAAATTCTAATATACAACTCTCATTTATATAACGCTAATAGAAGGAAGTCAATAAGTCAAATTTTGAAATTGAAAAAGAAAAATTCAAAAGAAACGCAACCTCGAAAAATAAGGCGAGGTGCCCAACATATCCGTTTCCTTTTTTTAGGTACAAAGTGAAAGAGCAAAGGAAACGCAAAGATGATTTTTAATTCAATAGTCACTCTCATGCAGGAAGTCATTAATTCTTTTACGACATAAAATATGGGCAAGCTTAAACCTAAATCAAGATTCTGTTTCAAAAAATAGAGTAAAAAAAGCTTCAAAAATCCACGTTTAGAAATAGATGTTTGATTCGTTGATTTTGGTGCATACTTACCTGTTGATTTTCTGGTCCTTAACCACCATTATGATTGAACCTACTTAATATAACTTAAAATATTAAAATGAAAAAAAATTAAGAAAATGAAGAGATTTTTTGGTTTTGATTTCCTTTCTTGATCAGATACGATTATTGATAGACTGAATATAAAAGGAAGATTTATTTTCCTTTGTTATTATGTCGATAATGGAGGGAGAGAATATTCTTTTTCTCGTTACGGATTAAATAAGTTACCAAACATCTTTAGTCCAAAATTTTTAGCAGCTAACTTGCAGATAGCTATCATTTAAACATAAAAGGAAATCTAACTTTGTATACTTAATTTGAAAATTTTTCAAAAAAAAGAAATCAAATCTCTAGTGACACCATATCTGATTTTTTTTTTTTTTTTCCAACAGAGATTTTCAGCAAAAATTAGCAAGAAAAGGTGGAAATTTAACTAATTTATAACATATTGGACAAAATTGATTGATTAGCAACGTGACTCTTCTTCTGTTCCTACGACAGTGATTCAACGGACTTACCATATATATATATATATAGCCCATTATCTCAAATAGAGTTCTACTGTTCAAACGCCATCCCTAACCGACCTACCATGAACAATCAAATTTCTCCTTTCTTTCTTCTTCTTCTTCTTCTTCCTCTCTGGGCTTCATGTGCAGATAGAAAGGTAAGTTTTTTATTTTCCATTTTCATGTTTTTGATGATTCCCTTTTATACAATAATAGTAAACATCATAATTGATTAAAAATTCACAGGTTTATATAGTTCACTTTGGGGAACAACACAATGGATATAAAACATTGCATGAAATAGAAGAAACCCATGTATCATCTTTATCCTCAATTAAAGAAACTGAAGAAGAAGCAAGAAACTCCCTTCTCTACAGCTACAAGCATGGCATCAATGGCTTAGCAGCATTGCTAACTCCTGAGGAAGCCTCCAAGTTGTCTGGTAATTAATTGCAATCTATTTTTCTTCTTTTTCTTATTTAAATTGTTTTATATATTCTCTTCTCCATAAAATAGTTCTCCGGTTATTGCAGAAATGGATGGAGTATGGTAATTAATTGCAATCTATTTTTCTTCTTTTTCTTATTTAAATTTGTTTTATATATTCTCTTCTCCATAAAATAGTTCTTCGGTTATTGCAGAAATGGACGGAGTAGTATCAGTATATGCAAGCAACCCAACAAAATACTCACTGCAAACTACAAGGTCATGGGAATTTGTAGGGTTGGATGAAGGAGAAGAACCCAAATGGAATCATCATTTCAAAACAGAAAGGGAATTGCCATTAAAGGCTGGATATGGCAAAGGAGTGATTGTCGGAGTCTTGGACAGTGGTAAAAGAAAAATACTCTTCATGTGATTACTCTATTTTCTTCTTTTGTAGTTTTGTTAGTAATTATTTGTCTTATTTTGTGTTTTAGTTATTATTTTATGTCTTTAGCAGTATCAGTTACTATGTCACACTGACATTGTATTAGACCCTATTTATATAATATAATTAGGATATAAAAATAAATTATTCAATCTATAATATACATAAATACAAGATAAGTGATTGATAAGTTGAGAGAGAGAAATCTAATTGCATGTGATGAGAGTTAATTTTTAGAATTTCTTATACTGGTTGATCATCAGGTGTGTGGCCAGAATCAAAGAGTTTTAGTGATGAAGGTATGGGAACAATTCCAAAATTATGGAAAGGAATCTGCCAAACTGGACCTGGCTTTAACTCATCCCATTGTAACAAGTGAGTATTCCATTAACAATTTTATATTTTCAGAAAAATTAAATTCCTGATTATGAATACATGGATTTCATTTCTATTTTTGCACATACATAGAAAAATAGTGTTAAAAATTATGACATTTCAAAAGTGTTCTATGTATATACACATTAATTTCGATAAGATTAAAAACACAAATTTCATTTCTTAATTTCTAAAAAGCATTTTGTCGGAATCGCAAGTTCGAGTGGATTAGACCTCTGATTGTACTAAAAAAATTGAAGATATATTATATGATTGGCTATTGAAAAAGCTAATGGAGGGAGCCCTACTAAAATGAAACTCAAGTGATTCGATGGAAACTTTGGGGACCATTAGATGGTAGTTTATCCAATAAAACATGGTCTTGGGTTTGAATGATGGGCACTTTAGTATAGTCTAAAGTAGATGATATCATTTTCAACTGGTAGGATATTCACCACTTGCACTTATAACATCATTTGACAGAAACCCTAATTTATTTTTCCTAAAGTTATGGAATCTTTCATACCTACCATGAAAATTAATTCCATGCAAAAGGAAAAAAGAAAATATATAAGCATATATCATAATATTTAATTTATGTAGAAAAGGCACCTTTTCTGTAAATTACTGTTACTTAGTAAAATTGCCTTGGGTTCCTTTTTTTTTTTTTTTTTTTTTTCTAATTATCATTTTTCCTAAAAGTTAATGTGGAATCTGTTCATACCTACATGAAAATATTTAATGTCCCATGCAAAAGGAAAAAAGAAAAGATATATAAGGCATATATCATAACGTATTTTTAATTTATGTAGAAAAAGCACCTTTTCTGTAAATTTACTGTTACTTAGCGGTTAAAATTGCCTTGGGTCCTTTTTTTTTTTTTTTTTTTTTGAACACCAAGAAGCCATCGCCATTGACAGCTGGACCTAAAGTGACGCGTTACTCTGCCCTAGAATATACATTAGATTAGTGATAGATTGATCTTACTAGCAGTATACTGTCCATTTCCAATCAACAAAGAAAGCAAAATATCTCGCGCCTGTCTTTTCTGTTTTTTTTCTTTTTTTTTTTTTTTTTTTTTTTTGTCTTCTTTCTCCATTGCCATCTTGGATATGATCCGTCTGTGAAGTTATCTCTCTTCATTCCTTCTCAGTCTTAAATTTCCAACTACTCTATTGTTTTTAGTCGTTCTATGACTTCAGTATCCTTACTGTCATGTTCATTGATAGTTAAACCCCACAAATAAGGGATGGTGGGGAGTCGGGCTGTCTAGGGCTTCACGAGGGCAAGGAGTGGGTGATGGTGTGTGTGGCGTGCTGTGTGTCGTGCGGTGGTGTGTGGAGTAGATTGAGATAGTGAGATGAGAGCGTGAGAGCGGTGGGTCACTGTCATCCAACATAATATGCTGCAAATAAAAGTTTTTGAGTTGGCAACGTTTAAAATTAATTTCGCTCATATAGCTGGTACTAATTTTTTTTTTTTTTTTTTTTTTGTCTTCTTTCCATTGCCATCTTGTGAAGTCTTCTCTTCTTATCCTTCTCGTTTTCCCTACTCTATTTTTTTTAGCTTTTGACCTTCAGTATCCTTCTGTCTGTTCTGATAGTTAACCCCACCATTCCTCTAGGGCTTCACAGTCAAATTATGTTGTTTCTCTTTTTCTCTTTTACTAATTAATAATAATAACTAGACTATCACTGTATCACATATATTCAAATAAAGTTCTTTAGATGGCAACTTAAAAGAATTCCTCATAATTACTAATTAACTCGTAATAATTATTTAATATTCGCATAATTATGCAACAATTACTTCTTTTTTTTAAGGCAGAGAAACCCATTTAAGAGTAGAAATCGCAAATTTAATGAGATTTGACTCCTTTATAGAAGTTGTTATTTACTAATCATGAACATTTGTGCAGGAAAATAATTGGAGCTAGATACTATGTTAAGGGTTTTGAAACCTACTATGGTAGACTAAATGCCACGGAGGATTTCCGGTCACCTCGTGACGTGGATGGCCACGGCACTCACACAGCCTCCACAGTTGCTGGTCGTGTAGTCCATAATGCTTCAGCTTACGGTGGCTTTGCTGCTGGAACAGCTTCCGGCGGAGCACCATTAGCCCACCTGGCCATATATAAAGCATGCTGGGCAATTCCTAATCAAGAAAAAGCAAATGGTAACACATGTTTTGAAGAAGATATGCTAGCAGCGATAGACGACGCCATAGCCGATGGAGTCCATGTACTGAGCGTTTCTATTGGCACCACTGAGCCCATAACTTACGACCAAGATGGCCTTGCCATTGGTGCGTTTAGGGCTATTAAAAAGAATATTGTGATGGCTTGTGCTGCTGGTAATTCAGGTCCTGCTCCTAGTACTTTGTCAAACCCAGCTCCTTGGATTATTACAGTTGGTGCTAGCACTCTGGATCGTGCTTTTCTTGGTCCTCTTGTGCTTGGAAATGGCATTAAAATTATGGTAAGAATTCCAATTAATTAAATATCTTAGTTGGGCCTGTTTGTGGACTGGGCCTGAATTGAAAAAATGCATTGGCCCATTTTTTGTTTTTGGTTCATTTATATGTTGTTTTATTTTTGAGTGCAGGGGCAAACTGTCACTCCAGGCAAGTTGGACAAAGCACACCCATTAGTATATGCTGGAGATGTTGCTGCTCATGGAGTCCTCCGAAATCAAACCAAGTAAACCTTTCTTTTTTTCCTAAAAAAAATTTATTTATATTTCAGTGGTCGGTGGCCTTTTTGGAATATGTTAGGATGCTAGTTACAAAACAAGGTAGGGGCCTTGTCTTGGATCCCACATTAGACGTATGAAATTTCAATGTGGGGTTTGTATGAATTTGGGCTCTCTAAACTCAACGACTAGCTTTTGAGGTATGGTTCTCCGGGTCATCACAGAATAGTAAGTTACTTCACTTATAACCTGAAGGTTACTCGAAAAGGCCTCCCTGTAAAAATATGTACTCTGCAATGCTTGTTTTATTAATATTTTTGAAGTACCAATAACTAAACGTAATTTATTTAATATTATGATGTAGCCAGTGTCTTCCCAATTCTCTCTCCCCGAAAAAGGTGAAAGGGAAGATTGTTTTGTGCATAAGAGGTGCTGGAACAAGAATTGAGAAAGGCATGGAAGTGAGAAGGGCGGGAGGTGCTGGTTTTATCTTAGGAAATAGTAAAGCCTATGGCAATGATATTCCAGCAGATGCTCATGTTCTTCCTGCAACTGCACTTGGTTATAATGATGCTCTTAAAGTTCTCAAGTACATTAGGTCTACCAAGAATCCAACCGCTATCATCGAAAAGGCTCATACACTATTACGTCATACTCCAGCACCTTCTATGGCTTCATTCACTAGCAGAGGTCCAAATACAGTTGATCCTAATATTCTCAAGGTACATTCATTCTCTTTCAATTCTTTCAAAATCCGTAATACGAGTAATAAAAACCTGTTTCTCTTTCTTGATTTTTAGCCTGACATCACCGCACCAGGAGTAAATATATTAGCAGCATGGAGTGGAGGGTCATCTCCTACAAAACTGTCAAGTGATCATCGAATTGTTGAGTATAATATTGAATCAGGAACTTCCATGGCTACTCCTCATGTTGCTGCTACAGCTGCACTTCTCAAAGCCATACACCCTACTTGGAGCTCTGCTGCTATAAGATCTGCCATAATGACCACAGGTATTAAAAATCCTGTGCATATCTTTACCTGAATGTACAGTTTTGTACTTGAGTAACACTTTCTTTTTTCTGTTGAATGCATAGCCTGGACGAAGAACAACGAAGGTAATCCAATAACTGATTCATTTGGAAAAATTGCCGATCCATTTCAATTAGGGTCAGGTCACTTCCGGCCCGCAAAAGCAGCAGACCCTGGTCTAGTATACGATGCATCATTTAAAGACTATGTTCAATACCTTTGCGGGTATGATCATGATGGAACGCACAAAAAAAGATTTGGGTGTCCAAAAAAACCAGAACCAACCTATAATCTCAATTATCCATCAATAGCAGTTTCCAAAATTAAAGAAACTGCTGTAATTATTAAGAGAAGTGTAACGAATGTTGGTGATGAGAATAGCATCTATTTCTTCACTGCCAAACCACCTTTCGGATTCTCCATTGAAGCCTCACCAAGTGTTTTGTACTTCGATCGCATTGACCAGAAGAAAAGCTTCAACATAACAGTTAGAGCAAGAAATTTTGGCATGGCCAAGAAGATTTACAAAGATGATTATGCCTTTGGCTGGTATACTTGGACAGATAATTACCATTATGTTAGAAGCCCCATTGCAGTGTCTGTAGGATAGATTTGTTTATTTTTATTTTGTTCTAGTGTTAATATAGGAGCATATAGAATGATAATTATTAAGATTGTCTCATTGAATTCTGATGATTTTATTGTTTTTGTTCATAGATTGAGGGATTTTGGTTGAATAAAAATTAACGAATTATATATATCCGATGCATAAGCTCATCTATATATCAAGCTAATCTTATAATTTAATTTAATTTGATTTTAGATTTCAATTGTGGGCTTAATTTTCCCTTTCCGGTCTGCATACTTTTGAAATTTTCAGGGTTCTCATCTATATATCAAGCTAATCTTATAATTTAATTTAATTTGATTTTAGATTTCAATTGTGGGCTTAATTTTCCCTTTCCGGTCTGCATACTTTTGAAATTTTCAGGGTTCTCATCTATATATCAAGCTAATCTTATAATTTAATTTAATTTGATTTTAGATTTCAATTGTGGGCTTAATTTTCCCTTTCCGGTCTGCATACTTTTGAAATTTTCAGGGTTCTCATCTATATATCAAGCTAATCTTATAATTTAATTTAATTTGATTTTAGATTTCAATTGTGGGCTTAATTTTCCCTTTCCGGTCTGCATACTTTTCTCATCTATATATCAAGCTAATCTTATAATTTAATTTAATTTGATTTTAGATTTCAATTGTGGGCTTAATTTTCCCTTTCCGGTCTGCATACTTTTGAAATTTTCAGGGTTCTCATCTATATATCAAGCTAATCTTATAATTTAATTTAATTTGATTTTAGATTTCAATTGTGGGCTTAATTTTCCCTTTCCGGTCTGCATACTTTTGAAATTTTCAGGGTTCTCATCTATATATCAAGCTAATCTTATAATTTAATTTAATTTGATTTTAGATTTCAATTGTGGGCTTAATTTTCCCTTTCCGGTCTGCATACTTTTGAAATTTTCAGGGTTCTCATCTATATATCAAGCTAATCTTATAATTTAATTTAATTTGATTTTAGATTTCAATTGTGGGCTTAATTTTCCCTTTCCGGTCTGCATACTTTTGAAATTTTCAGGGTTCTCATCTATATATCAAGCTAATCTTATAATTTAATTTAATTTGATTTTAGATTTCAATTGTGGGCTTAATTTTCCCTTTCCGGTCTGCATACTTTTGAAATTTTCAGGGTTCTCATCTATATATCAAGCTAATCTTATAATTTAATTTAATTTGATTTTAGATTTCAATTGTGGGCTTAATTTTCCCTTTCCGGTCTGCATACTTTTGAAATTTTCAGGGTTCTCATCTATATATCAAGCTAATCTTATAATTTAATTTAATTTGATTTTAGATTTCAATTGTGGGCTTAATTTTCCCTTTCCGGTCTGCATACTTTTGAAATTTTCAGGGTTCTCATCTATATATCAAGCTAATCTTATAATTTAATTTAATTTGATTTTAGATTTCAATTGTGGGCTTAATTTTCCCTTTCCGGTCTGCATACTTTTGAAATTTTCAGGGTTCAGCTTAACTCGCCTAATTAGATCATATAAAAGTACATTATTGCTCTGAATATGGAAATAAACCAATCATTTTATTCTATGTTAATATTTATATATATTCAACTTATAAAATTACATATCTTAAACACTTCAATTTATAAATTTTTTTTGAACATTTCAATTTAATTTTCATTGTAAGGTGCCACAATTTTTTTTATTTTTTATAAAATATAATTATGCATTTAACCCCATTTAATAATTGGTTGTCATTCCAATATATATCCAGCTAAACACCAAAACTTTAATTTTTTTTTTTAAAAAAAAAGAAGAAAAAGTTAAATAACAAAGATTAAAATCATCCCAATAAATCAGAAAATTGAAATTATAGTTCGAATTCCTCAACTATATATGAATTTAGAATTTTTTTTTAAAAAAAAAGAAAATTGACCAAGCAATAATAAAAACTGTTCAACCACGTTGGTTTTAGATTAGATTGAAATCATTATCAATTTATCACGATTCGTATAATAAAAAATAAAATTTCAACAAAGAAAAAATTGGGAAAAAGTAAGTTTATGAATGTTTGAGTGAAGTCATTATCTTGAAAAAGAGAACAGGTACGTCAAGTACCCATCTGAATCAAAAAAGCTTCATACGATTTTGGTTAAACAAATCTTTTTCTCTGGTTTCGTCTATTTTGACAGGCCTGATAGGTCCCTTCTTTTAGAAAATTATCCACACAACATACCAAACCCTTTCCAACCTTACGTCTTTCTTTTAAACTAAATCCCATCCACATCATATTCTTTCTCATCCCCAAATTTTATCCAAGTGAAATTTGAAGAGAAAAAGAAAATTTATTGAAAAACGAAAAGAATGTAATAACAAGTTTTTGTAATCATTTCAAATATTTTAACAAAAAAAATATATATATATACTCAATTTCCCTTGTATAAAAAGACTGTTTTAATAGCGCTAAATGTAACCTTCAGATCACAAGCGACGTAAGACGTAACTCATTTATACGTGCGAGAAACATATAGCTTAGCTTAATTTTTCAAAATTATCATATTTGATTAAAATTTCCCATTATTTCGAAAATAGAAATCTCACAAGTTTTCATGGTTGAAATTTTTTAAAATTAAATTTCAGCCCATTGAATAATAAAAAGTCATCCTTATCCATGAAAATTTGTTTTAATTTTATCTTACAATAATATTGAAATTTTGTTGGCTTCTCAAATATCAACATTCCAATGTAAAGATTAGAGACGTATCTTCACGCTCACCAAATAATTAACAAACCCCCATAGGAAAAAACAAAAACAAAAGAAAAAAAAAAAAAAATGCCACTGTAATATAATGACTTGCACGAAAACTACAGTTGCTGCGTGGCACCTAAATCCAGAATAATTCAGACTTCCTGTGGCCTACGTGGCAATATCTGACGTCATCTAACACGTGTTGGTCGTATTCGAAATCATTCTATGTTTCGGATTGGATTAGGTGGGCCTCCTCTCCACCTCCCTCGGGAGTAATTTTTATCATATATATCTATAAGTGGGTCCCTTTCATCACGCTCTGACCCGGAGCATGAGCCGCCGGATCCGGCCGCCGTAGCTGGTGGTCGATCATTTTGTGGCTTTACACCCACGCATTTTAACCTCAACCCCCCAATCATTGGAGTATATTACAGCTTTCAATGGCTTCGTTGCTACTGCAAACAAAACGGCTCAGCTCAATTACCGACTCCTCGGCTTGGCTCAACTTCAAAAGCTCTACCTTTTTCCTTTTCTTTAGTAAAATTGTAATTTCTTTTGTTTAATTATTCGAACTAAAATTAGTTCATTGGATAGTGTAATAATGTAAAAAATAGTGTTGAAATGGATTACTAGTCTCCCAATTGAGTTACTAAAGCAACCAATTTAATTTAAAATTATTATTAAATTATTTCACTCGTAGCAAAATTAAATTTTATCTCATGAAATTTTTAAAGCACACTAATATATATATATATATATATATATAGACACGGTATGATGACATTATTACCCATTCCCTTCATAATATTAGCACCATATACAATAGGTCAAGGATGATCCCAGTCTATGCTAGATGTTTGAAGCGAATTTCTCAAGTCTAAATCAAATTAGCAATGACGAGATACAAACTAATTAATTACTTCCTTTTATCTTCACATTAGATAAGTAGAATTTTCGCTTCATTTTATTAATTAGATATTAATTCTTAAGTTCAAACTATAAAATAAAATGGAACGAAAGGAGAATTACTATATAGTCTTTTGAATTTAGTGAAATTAACTATTCAATCATTGTCTTTCAAAAAGTAATGCATTTTTTAATTGAAAACCATCCAACAGTTTGAAATAATTAATTTTATGGAACACTATGGATTCACAAGTGTAACGTAACTAATTTTTCTTTGAGCTTATATTCATTTTCTACTGCCAAATTCCAATACACATAGGATAAATACAATGGTTTTTATCTTCAATGGACAATCAAAATAATACCATCCTTCCTTTCTTTTTTTTTTTTTTTTTTTATTTTTTTTTTTTACAGTATGGGAGGGATTTTTTTTTTTTTTTTTTTTAAGTATGGGAGGGAATCAAAACCTAAATATATTATTAGTTCGTTTATATAGTTACCATTAAACTATACCTTAATATGATTTCTTTTTATTTTTTTTTAACTTCCCCCAATATATCAATTAGTAATATATATAATATATTCCGCAATTATATGTGTTTCCACGTTTCAATTCATAATTAAATAAAATCTCCTAATAATGGCAAATTTAGATTTTGATACTCCGATTTTGGAGATAAAATTATATAAAATCTAAAATTATTTATATAATATCAAAAAATTTAAAAAAAATCTTAAATTTCGATATGTGAAATGGAATTGCAAGTATAATTTCTCTTTCAACCAGAAAGTTTTAAGTTCGAACTTAGATATAAAGTCTTTTAAAATATTCATGAGGAAGCATTTTACCTTTTTTTTAGGTTTGTCCATCACGAATCCAGATTAGTCAGCTATATAGTGGATGGTTAAAAAAAATTGTATTTTTTTTTCCTAAAAAGAGTAAAAATGATTAAAGTATTTGCAAAAACCCAATTAATTAAGAGTAAAAGCCATAAGGCCCAAGCAAAAGAGAGATGGTTTTTAGTCAGCCGACGGATAATTATTATTTACACACACAAGTCACAAAAACCATATAAAAAAATAAATAAAAAATAAAAAATAAAAACACAGATGCCCTTCTAGAGAGAGAAAGACAATAACTTGTAGAGAGAGAAAGCTGGGACCGCACTCAACTCCTATAGAGTGACGCCATCTATCAACACAAACAATCGAAAGTGTACTCACTACGATTTTTAGATTCTTCTCTTTCCCCTATAAATTCACCCCCTCCATTTCTCTTTTCTTTCCTTATTATTACTACTGTTCCATCCTCTGTCTCCTCTGCCTTCCATTTTCTCATTTCTATGGCCGCCGAGGAATTCCAAGAATCCGACGTCATTTTCTCCGACCACGACCACGACGACAGCTACTTCTTCCGTTGCAAAGATTTAGATCACGACAACTCGCGCGTGATTTGTAATAATAGTAATAGGAGAGGAAAGAAAAAGAACCAGCAGAAATCCAGCTCCGTTCCGGTGAATATTCCCAGCAATGTGTTTCGGTTTTCTGATGCTGGTGATTTTGACGAGGAATATGATGGGGACGAATTGATTCCGCCGCATGTTATACTTGGGAGGAGAATTGAAGGGAAAATGGCTTTCTCTGTTTGTACTGGAAATGGAAGGACATTGAAGGGAAGGGATTTGAGTCGAGTTAGGAATTCAGTTCTTAGATTGACTGGGTTTTTAGAAACATGATAGTCATAATGAGGTACTGTAAATCAAATTAAGAATCAAGAAGAGAATTGGGGGAAAAAAGGAAAGAATTTGATTTTCCTTTCTCTAGATTTCATTTTTTTTTTTTTTTAAAGTTTGGTGAGATTGTTGATTAGTTAATTATAGCATTCATTGTAACAAAAACAAATGAAAATGGAGAATTGTTCATTGGGTTTTAATTTTTATTAACTATAAAGACATAATTAATGAGTTCTTAAACTCATTCTTTGGAAATTAGTTGTTTGTGATTTATGAATTAATGCAGGAGCTTATAGCTTGGTAGATGTGGATTAATATCTGATGCATACGACATAAAAGAGTCTTCTTGCAACAATGTGCTGGAAATTTGTCTTCTCTTTGGACATGAACAACTGGTTTCTTGATTTTCAGAGACACAGAAAGATGGGTGAGATCGATGGTTTGAACTATAGGTCAGAAATAATGGTTTCTTCCATTACTTATATCTGTAAAAATAAAGGCGAAACATATATGTATACGTTTGGATAATTTTAGATTTAAAATCTAAATTCATTTTAAATATATTTTTGTATTTAGAAAGATTGAAAATTACATATTTTTTGGGTTGTACGTTTGTTTTAATGTTCGTATATATTCAAATAAAATATTTTCGATAATAAAGATTTTAGAATTTAGATTTGAAATCTTGATAAATATATTACGATTAATTAATGACTTATTAATTTAATTAATCGAGTTCATGTTTGATAATGAAAAAAAAAATTAAGAACTAGGCTAACATATTCATTTATTCTTAAAAATAATATAAGTATATATATTTAATGAGTCTCAGTTTGAATTTAATTTTGCTTTTCAATAATAGTAAATTCTTACATATTCAAATTTGTATATATATTTCTAAACCTTCCAACCAACATATGTTCAAATACTTTTCCTTTTTTTTTTTTTTTTTATATTTCTAAACCTTTCAACAACATATGTTCAATACTTTTCCTTTTTTTTAACCTTTTTTTTTTTTTTTTAATCTTTTTCCTATTGAATGTTCTCTCTTAATATCTTACTATTCTGACTTTCAAATTGGTAAAAATTAAGATAAGGATTAGATATTAAAATAGTATATTAATAGTAGGTTAAAAGTATTATCAATTAATTTTATTAGTCTTCTCGCATAGAAAGTGAAAGGTCTTTAGTTCGATTTCTTCTAGTACATTGGACTTTCTTTTATAAAAAAGTTCAATTTTTTGTTTGATATATATATATATATATATATGAGATGATTGACTTTTTAGGTTCTTCTTATAAGGAAACAAGCATGTGCTTTAATCATATTATGTTGGTTGAAATAGGATTAACACAATTGAATTTTGTTAACAGAAGCCAAACTTAAATTTTTAATTAATATTTAAATGCCAAATGGAAAGTTGAAGCATAGAGTTTGTTTCTTGATACGAATAATTAATTAACAGTCAAAACAACAGATTGATTGGTTAGGGATTTTTCTTGGGTCTCTAACTATTAGGTGACACCGGAATTTAGGGATCCAACTAGGTTTAATTTATAAATAATTTTACATATAATCAAGATTAGGAGTTTTCAATTTGACAATTCTTTGCTTATAAAGATGGTTTTTATTTAATTATTAATTTCCAAGACGCGTATAAGCTTACATCTTGAATTTATATTAACTTGTAAATGTAAATCATTTGCTTATTTGAAAGTCCACTTTTTTTTTTTTCTTTTTGAATAATCGTGTAATTATTTTTAATTATCAAAATGGTGATTCAAAGTGTTTTTTTTTTTTTTTTTTTTTTTTTTTTTTTTTAAGATAACAGCCCTAAACAGAGGTTTAGTTTTTTTTTTTTTTTTTTTTTTTTTTAAGATACAGCCTAACAGAGGTTTAGGCTTAAAGGAGAAGAACTTGTCACTTCCATGTGCTTTCTGGCTTCTGCTTTTACATGTACTTGTCATTTGCTTTTAAAAGAAAAAGAAACAGAAAATGAATTTATGGAATTCATTACTGTGCTTTCCAATCTTGTTGTTAAGCAGAACAGAAACATTTTAAATTCAATCTCAGATCCAAATTTCAGTTAGCTGTATTTATTGCTTGAAATATTAAAATTTTTATACATGGAATTCGAGCCCTGAAATTTAAATATTAATTTCATAAATTTTAAATTTAGCTGATGAAATAAAACAAAATCTTTGTAATCTCAATTTAAAATTCAGAGAGTATTTTTATTATTTAAATTATTAAAATAATTAATATTTTCACATTTATTTTAGTAATTTTTAACTATTATAGTAGTCATAAATTGTTATATTAACTGTTAATTATTTTAATAATATAAAATAACTTTTAAATATTACCTTTAAAGATTTTGTCTGAGATCTAAAATGAGACCACATCCCTTATCGTTATGTAAAAAAATGTATATGTATAATACATATGCCTCGTGGAAATTGCAAGCTATATAGTTTACACATTAATTTAAAAAATAGCAATAAAAAAATGGAATGTCTCAGTCTATTCCACGTGTGCTTGCTGTTTTGGATTAAATTTTTTAAAAAAATAAAAATAAATCACGCAATTGATTATTTTAATCAATAAGATATATAAAAATGTTATTTTATACCGAACTTATAATATAACATTAATAATAATCACCTTAATGGATCCGAATAGAAACAAAATCCCTTGACAACGAGGCCACGTGCACAAGCCGCATAAAATTGCTGCTAGAGTGTGACACGTGTTGTATTATAATTGACTTGTTAAGAAAAGATCGGACATTGTCAGCTCATTAGCCTCTGACGTGGACTAACTCGTATCCAAAAATTTTTAAAAAATTATAAAAATAATTGAATTCTACAAATATTTTTATGGTAATTCAATTTAATTATTTATTAATTTTTTGGATTGTCGTTTTGCTTTAAAAGGGAAGACAGAGCTTTCATGCCCTAAGCCTATAGGCCCATAACTTCCATAATAGAAACATTAATTAATTAATTAATGAAAATCCAGTTGAAAATAATTGAAAAAAACATTATAAAATGGTTTATTTAAAACAATTCTTCATCCTCGGATATAATGTAAAATTATCGTATAAAACGGCTTTAATCATAAATTTATCTATCAATCATAATTTTTAATTTGAGTTATTGAACACTTCAATTTATAAAATTGTTGAATTAGATATTTCAGCTTTCAAAATTATTCTGTTGAATATTCAAATTTCTAAAATTAGAAAATATTTATTAGATAATTAAAAGATATAAAAATTATTATTTCAAATATTATACTAATTATTGTTTAAATTAAACACTTTTAAGTAGAATATTAATGTTTTCACCTATGAACTTATTATTTTTTTTTTTCAAAAAAAAAATGTTGTAAATTCATTTCTTACAAAATTTACTACTAAAATGCATGGCCATTGACCGTGAACGTGGCATTGCGTTGTAACTTATCTCTTTTTATAGTCTAAACAAAATTTACAAGTGTCGAATATCTATGAAAGGCTAATGGATATTGCATAATCCTACGTGGCAAAAATTAAGACCCCACACAAATCGATTTATGGTTATCGTCCCTTGCACAAAAAAACAAATATAACACTTTGAATCATAATTTTCAGAATTATTGTTTTATTTCATCGAAAAAAGTTAATAACTAAACTACAAAAAAGTTTCTAAATATTTTAATTGACGTATTCCATTATACTAATTAATAGGTTAATGTTGTTCAGTTGTTATCATTTAAAGCAAGGAAGAAGATACGTGTTAGTAAGAATTGAGCCACGAGGCTATTGGAGTGCACTCTTGGGAATTACTATATGTATATAAATGTTATCCCACATTAGGGTTAGGACCTTCATTTTGACATGCATACTTTCAAAACTTATCCTTTAATCATATGATTGAACATTACTTTTTAATTGATAATTCCATCTTATCTTGGGAAAAGATTCATCTTATCTTGATTGCTCATATTTGATATTTAATTGATAATTCCATTAAGTATTAGTGATCGGAATATTTCTTGTTTGGTACACTAGAAATTCTTGAAGGAAATGAGAATTTATTGACTAAATCTGTGAATCATACACATCTTGACAACAATGTATATTTTTGTCCATTTCTTTAAATCTTTATATATATAATGAAAAATATTTTTGACTAAAAGAAAAATTAATTCATTTCAAAGAAAAACGTCTTCAAGTAATAAATAATAAATAATAAATTATCCACAATATCAATCAAAGTTAAATAGTATAGGCAAGTGGCAGATAAATCTCTTAGCGGGCTTCTCTTAATGGGCGGGCCCTAAACAAATCAGAATCTGTTGAGCGATAGCAAACGACATGGCGTATGTAGTTTTTTATCATTAAAAATTTAAATCCTCATTTCCTTCCGCCTAGAAAGAGGACCAGTCGTTTTTGAGGGAAGAACAAACTCAGTTTCCTTGAACGACATAACATCTAGTTTAGGCATAAATAGTTTTATCATCAAAACTTGTTGTTTTGCTTGAATGCATGATCAGATTCAATTGGACATTTTACAGACAAAAGAGCTTACATTAATGAGAATCAAAGTACAAAGAATCTGAATGCAACATCTTAAAAAAAACAAAAAAAGGTATGAGAAGCACAATTTTACTCGCAGATGGTAAATAAATGCCTCGAGAAATCCAAAATGTCTCTAAGTCAATTTGATCCTATATAAGATATAAATATCAGTATTAGCAAGATAACAGGAATGCATATACAACATGAAAATGGAAATACAAAATTGAACAGCTTTCCTTACATTCTACAGAGAAATATAGAATCTATAGCTCCTGCAATTGAAATGTCTTGTGACCCTTCACCGATATATATATTTTCGTATTCACTATCTGCGTAATGGCATACCAGTTTTCTTGCGTGCTGGTGCATAAGCAAAATGGCTGAAATCGACACCAGCATTTGACCTAAAATTCAATGCAGATACAGTTATTGTATTACCCCTCTCTCTCTCTCTCTCTCTCTCAAATTTGACCTAAAAATTCAATGCAGAATACAGTTTATTGTTTACCCCTCTCTCTCTCTCTCTGCTCTCCTCTCTCTCTCTCTCTCTTTATTATATATATATATATATATAATATATATATATATATATATATATATATATTTTGGACATGTAATTTGGGATCAGGGCTGAATATATTACCTACTGGTACTCGTACTCCTGCTAATACGAGTGTTTTGAATATCTTTCAGAGGCGCACGAAGACCACTAGCACGAGAGCCAGTGGAGGAGTATCTAAATGATGATATGACTGAAACAAATCTCTCCATTGATTTCTCTGCTATGTCAGAGTACTGAGTTAAATGTGAAATATTAGATCCAAACTTTCCTTCTTCGATCTTTGTCTCTATAGATGTTTCATCAAGAGTAGGAGCACGGCAACCTAAAGGAAAAGAAATTCAGATTAGATGCTTTCTTTTTTTTCATCGGTAGAAATTACAAACTCTTTTGGGTAAAGTAACAATGGTGGACAAAGTTCATAGAGGTTCATCTTTTGTGGCTTCTAAAATGAACAAGCCACCAATAGAACACAGCCTGTATGTCATCACATGAGGAAAATTCGAGAGTCCATAATATAAATGAAATGAAATTCTTTATATGTAAATCGATCAGTTAGTTCTTTTATGTGGAGATAGTGGATATTATAAAATAAATAAAAAAAATTGATAACAATGGGATCTATATAAATAAAAAAATTCAGGAATTAGAGGCACAGGAATGGTTTATAAGTTGAAAAGCAATGAACTTTCAGTTTAATGAAAAAAGAACCGAGAGTACAAGAAAAATAAAAAGGCCCAAGATGAAGTTAAGCTATGGCAGTTGTAAATATGACATACCATTCTCAGAATGAAATGCATCTGCACGCTTTTGCTTGGGCATCATATTCCCCTGAAGCATTTAAAAGAATTAGAAGTAAGGCTCAAATATTAGAAAGATTTGTGCCAAATTACAAAAAAAAAAAAAAAAAAAAAAAAAAAAAAAAAAAAAAAAAAAAAAAAAAAAAAAAAAAAAAAAAGGAGAGAAGCAGAGCACTTACATTTTGGGTAGAGTCATTAGGTGAGGTCTTCCTTTTCATGGCAATGCCATTTTCCTCAGAAGAAGCACTTTCAAGAATGATATCCTCACTCACTCTACTACCAATTGCTGCATCACCGTTTATTACAAGCCTTTCTTGTTCATTCTCGTTACTATTCTTGATTACTGACTTGCAAGGAAAATAAGAGCTCCTTACAATGACCTTTCCATCTGCTGTTCTCGTCTTGTAAGAACTTCCCAGAAGATTATTATTGCGAGGATCACCAGCAATATCATCTGTGCCAAAGACTTTTTCTTGTTTATTGTCTTCGTCATTCTTGCCCATTGAGTGCTTAAAATAAGAACTCCTTACAATGACCTTTTTGTTCTCTGTTTTTTCTTCTTGAACTACAGCTGGCATTGGACCATTCTTACAATCACACTCCTTTAATAATGCTTGACAAGGTTTATCAATAGAATGCTTGAATTGTTGGAGCATAGTTTGTTCTGAACCTCCATTCTCATCAGCCATACCTTTTGGGTTGTGAATGTATAATGAGGCAAGTAATTTATGCTGACATAACTAGCAATTGAATTTTCAAACTGATTTAAAGGTGCTATATACTCACCGGGAGTCAGAGAACCTAAAGATCCAAGAACTCCACTGGAAGAACCACTTTCCACCTAAAAGAGGAAGTTTACCGTTAAAATGACAAGAAGAAAACTTCAACCAAGTAATATCCACTGAAAGTCATCACAACTCCCAGCATAATTACTTACAGAGTCATCAAGTGGAGTGCTTCCCAAATGTTCAGAGTCACTTGGGGATGCTGAAGAGCAGTGCATTTTGATAGATGCATACTCTGCACTGCAATATTCCTTGGGACTGACAGAGGATTTATCTGATGGACTTGGAATTACAGGTGATGTTCGAGGAGCCCTGAATTCTCTTTTTGCATCAAGAGATGCAAAACCTTGTGGGCATTAAGGAAAATTGGAAAGAAAGAAGCAGCACAAAACCAAAAAAGAAGCTATAAGGAAGGCAATAACACAAACTATTGGGAAAATTATGAGATCAATAACTTCATTTTTAAATAATCAATGAGCATTCCTGTGCAGCATTGGAATGGATACAGAAGTACTTGGTCAGAAGATTGTTCTGCACAGGCAAATCTAGCTTCTTCCTTCCACTTTCATGTTTTAAATTTTTTAATTTGGACATTCTGTTAATCACCACTTCAGAACTAGGACTTTCTCCCTGTCAGTATGGCAAAATATAAATTCATGAAGAAACAACATTAGTGTGGGACAGACTTTTAAGGAAAGTGTTCCTTAATTTAGGATGTTCATTTGCTTAATAATTATGCATCACCTTCATAGATATACAGGATCTATAAACATATCATAACTGACATTGGTTTAACAGCTTGATCATTGACCTGAATAAATACATCACTTCCAAATTTAAACAAAAAGATAAAGAACATAAAGAAGCCAAGAAGGTACCTTGAATGGCATTTGGTTAAATGGATCCAAGTCACCTTTCGCAATTCCTTTAGCTATATGTTGTGGCATCAATGTGTTTCAGGTCAAGGACAACATAGAGCACTTCAACAAAATGGAATATATTTCAGCAAATAATACTGCCAATGAGACAAACACTAAAGGATATGGGCCCAAAAAATCCAAATCATTGCTAAGATTGTCGGATATATCAGACAAATGCACAATATTTTCAGCTGCAGGATCGTAAACCCTTTGATGCTGGAAGGTCAATATTGCTTTCTGGAAAGACTCTTCATAAAGAGGCGGAACAGACACTGTACTATATCTCAGGTGCTTGAGTACCTAAGGAACAGATCGTTGTTAGCAACATACCATAAACTATTTTGCAAACCTTACAAAACAAGAAGAAAAATTTTCATAAATTTCCACTTCCAATTAAGCCCATATGTTTTTCTTCAAGTGCATTCACAGTGACACTTACCTTGTCATAACTTTTAAACTTAGTAATCAGTGCATGAGCCCTTTTAAGCCCCATTCCCGGCAATGACTGCAAGTAGTCACAACCACTCAAAATGCACATCTGAAGAAGCATTTCTTTGGTGAATCCTACAAAACTTAGCTCCTTGTTCTGCCTAAGTCTGGAATACTGGAACTCAACACCTTGCCCATACTTATCCATTTTGAAGATGATCTGGATTAGGGAAAAGAAGGATGAGAGGGGGAAAAATCAAACTTTAACCGCAATGGTGATGAGAAATAAATGATGATCAACTGCTAGACAACTCACTCTGGGACAACCAAATGGAATAAGATCAGAGTCCTCAGTGATAACTGCATCAACTTGTTTGCTTACTGCCAAGAAGGTCATCTGGGCATCAGCCTCATAGGGAGCCACAATATAAGAAACGTTCTCCCGCTTTAAGATCTTCCCCATGCAACCACAACAATACAGGAGGTAATATTGTCTAGTTCCAAGAGCTACAAATTTTCACACAGATAAGATCAAGAATCAATCTACCATGATACTGATTCCTACCTGGATTAGTTCATGAGCAATTGAAGGTGTAATATCAACTGCCTTCTGGTAGCACTCATACGCAGCAGCAGAATTTCCATTTGACTCATGTTCACTAGCACGTGCGAGATTCTCCTTCCTTGTTCTGCATTTTATAGGGTACTCTTAATTAGCAGAAGTTTCATGACCTTGCATTCTGGACCCACGCATTCAATATAACTATCTAATTGGTCATATATCATGTTGAGACTGCCAAACAGTATGGCTTCAGCACTTCTTTCACTTGAGGTAGGCCGATCAGACATTTTTAGTGAGGGAAGTTTATTAAGATACACGGCAATAAAACAAATAAAAAAAGCAGGACGCAGAAGCTTTTGGCCTACAGCTCATCACAAAGTAAAGATGATAATGAAAGCTAGAGGTATATCAACTCCATACAACAATGTACCACGAACACATTAAAAGCAATGTTACCTTCAGATATAACTACAAAATAACCAACCTAGACTAAAAAGTGGCAATTGTTGAAAAGAATATTTGGGAGATATATAGCATTTGATTGAAAACTGCAGAAATACTTGACCAACACCAACCACTCAAAAAAGAGTAAATTGATAAAAAAATTAATATTTTGGCAGTCAACTAAAAGCTGATGGAATGACATCCTAATAAAATTTTTTTTGTCATTGTGTTGACACCATGTTTAATATAGCATGTAAACTGGTACATCAATAATTCAAAAGCAAAATTGACATATTGAAAGACATCTAGCATACCTGGCACGCTTGTTCTCTTGTTCAAGTTTCATTGGCAGAAGACCACCATCAAATACAAGAATGGGTTTAACACCATAATGCCGCAACAGATTTACTCTATGCATACAATAATCGAGGTGCCTAAAAGATCAGACAAGAGTGCAAATGGCACATGAGAATGTACATTCACAAATTTAATAGATTTGAAAAGCACACTTCCCTCGACCTTCTATTCCAATTCAGTATCACTACTGACCACAAATCCACAACATGAATCTTTTTTTTTTTTTTTTTCTTGGCTGAAGACATTTAGATCTTACATTCATTATTCTTGTTGTCAACTTTTATTTAGGAAACATTATGGAACATAGAATGGCTGAATTACTATATCTGATGCAGCAGACTGATTCCCCAGGCCAAAAAAAAAAAAAAAAAAAAAAAAAAAAAAAAAAAAAAAAAAACGCCCAAATCAGAGCCATGATAAAAAAAAAAAAAAAAAAAAAAAACGCCAAATTCAGTAGCCATGATACTTTGACCATTTATTTCCAATGGAACTAGTCAATTTTCTACCGAACACAATGTCTTACCTGTGCCAAGTTTTAACATATTGCCACAATTTAAGAGTGGCAAATACCCATTATCCCACTTTAATAGTAAAAAGCATTAACATAGTTACAGGCTTACAGCTTAGACATTTGCAAACCCCAATGTAGGTCATAGAAGTGCACTGAAGCCACTACAAAATAAATCATCAACATTTTCTCTCATACAATGTTATACTATATATAAAGCTTACTATCTATCCGCATCAGCATTACCAATCTATGAAATTAAGAATACCCATTACCCTGATTTGATTAAATTTTAATAATTTTCAGCATGATTAGGCAAAATGAGCGCAGATGACGATAAAAATGAATCAAAATCTTCATAGAAAAATAATACCCATTGACTAAAACTGATTAAATATTGAAAATTTTCTAGTATAGTGTCATGGAGAGAGAGACCTGGAGGTGGGTAACCCTTTGCAGAGCTGCGTACTGCAAGACAAAGCCCCTTTATGGAGCCAAGAGTAGGTATCAACAGCAACACAACAGCTCTCTAAGTCCTTGATGTGAATAGGTACCATTATCGACTTCAAAAGAGGCAAAAGCCCATGTATTCCCATTCTTTGTCGTCTGATGAACTCCAGCAGGCAGCACAGACCAGATCAGTGCCCTAGTCTTATGTTGTTCATTTGATTCGATTCGAAGGAGGGAAGTGAAATAGGACGCGCCTAAACATGGCGGGAACTCTTTTTTAGTAGTAATTAATAAATTACTAATTACAGGCAGAATGGGACCAAAGAGAAACGTAATCGTTGTGATACTAGAATTATATTATTAGTCTATTATATATTTTAAGGTATTATTTACTAATGAATTAAATTTATCATTAATTTTTCATATATAATTAAAATATTATGTGAATAAAATATGTTAAATAATTTTGCAAAAAAATTATAATATTTTTACTATTTAAGTATACCGAGATATAAAATTACTTTAAAAAATAACTGTTAGAATTTCGCAATTACAAAAATAATGACAATTCTAGTTTCAAATAAATCAAATATCACATAAAGTAACTCACAGGGTTACGTAAAGAGTGGTAATATGAATAAAATCATGTTATTAAAAATTAATTTTTAGTTTTACTATTAAAAATAGGATATAGGATATGTTAATATTCTTTATAAGCATTTAACCGTAAAAAATGTAAAGTTTTGATAGATTGACTAATTTGTCAATGATTACTAAGTAACGTCTTTTTTAAAAATACAATGATTAAAGTTAATTTTATCAAATCATAGAGACTAAAATAGTAATTTTAAACAAGGGAAGAAAACAATATTTCCATTTTATTGCAAGATTTTATAGTTTTGAATTTAATGAATTGATATGTTGCGTTTTTTTAATTGATACATCTAGAAAAGTTGAAAGTGCCCAAATAGGATAGACAAAGGAAAATGTCAAAAGAAAGTGATTTTTAACCAAAGAAAAATCTCAATGCCAAAATTGGTCTTATTTCTAATTCTTGCCATTATTCATGAATGATGAGTCAGCAACGCATGTTCTTGCTTATCTTCTTTGGTTAAAAATTAAAAAGAGAAAATAATTATAATAACAATAATCAAAATAAAATAAAACAAACGTGGAAAACATTCAAAATTTTGTCTTAAAAAATAATAATAACAATAATTAATTTTTTAATCTCCAAATTAGTTGGGGCAGGTAAATTTTTTCATACCGAAATCTTAAAATATCCACTAAAAAAAATTTATTATTAAAATGCATTTTCTAGATTTATATTCTCACGTTTACGATTATTGAGATTGTTAATGCTAACCACTTTAATTAATATGTTGTTGATATTATTATTAGATATAAAACGCATTTTACCACATTAATTAAAAAAGAAAAGAGGAAAAAAATCTACGGACAACACCTGCTATTAGCTAACGACAATGTCCTGGGACTAGAAGGAGGATTGACTTGCATTGATGCTTCCAAGTTCCATCACCACAAAATCAAGAGGTACATGAAATTATGAACAAAGAGACAAGAAAAACCTCAGCTACTAGACATGCAAAATGGGTCTTTTCCAAACAGTAGTACTAAGACCCACTTGAATTTTTTCTGGACCAGAGAGCCAGATGCAGCTCGGACCACTTGATGATATTTATTTGTTTGATAAAATATGAGGCTCTTAATCATCTTCTTGTTTTCTAGTATTGGTAGATAATAATAAATTAAAAAGCTTGTTCGTAAGGCAGAAAACTGTTAGCTTCTTTCTTGATAATCTTTCTTTGACAATACTGTTTTTGATATATTTGTACGCTTCTTTTGTTTTCTTAAAAAATATAAATAAGACTCTTCTTGGCCTCTTGGGTATTTCCTTTTTATTATGTACAGAGACCCAAATACATAGAGAGAGAGAGAGTTGGGTTTTGTTCTTTGAGGGTTCAATAATTTGACAGATGAGATGATACCATCTGGGTTATCTTCAGCTTTCTCAGATTGGAGTGATGCAGCTGGAATTGCAGGTAATGTTTCTTTCATGTTGAATTGACTCATAATGCCGCTTCTTCCGTTTCAACTTTGTTAATTTATGACATAAATATATGAGAACAAAACACAAATTCTTCATTTGGGTTTATTTCTCAATTTGCCTAGGCTTTTCATTATTTCCATCTTCCTGTTGGTGTTGATAGTTCTTTCTATCACGCTCAAGGATTGTTCTGCAGTGTTGTGTGTGAGAAATTGTTAGTTATTTACTGTTTAAAATTTTCATAATTCAGTTGCTTAAACAATAAATGTTCAACCTTCACTCTCTGTGGTAATTGTAATGCTAAAACCACACTACCAATTCGACTAAAAACCATTATAAGGATATTTCTTCTAATATGAGTTATCTGCTATTCAATTACAGGGAACATATTGGCTTTTGTGTTATTTGTATCACCCATGTAAGTTGTTATAACCATTTCTTGTCTGAGATTAATATATATATAATGAGAATTGCTTATTGTGAAAAACTAAATTTTTGCCCTTTATTTATTTGTGTTTTTTTCAGACCAACATTTAGGAGAATTATTAGAAGCCAATCAACAGAACAATTTTCAGGATTACCTTATATATATTCCCTTTTGAACTGCTTGATTTGCCTCTGGTATGGCATGCCCGTTGTATCACCTGGTATTATATTGGTTGCAACAGTTAATTCAATTGGGGCAGTTTTTCAATTGATCTACCTTAGTATCTTCATCTTTTATGCTGATAAAGGCAGAAAGGTAACAGTTTCCCTCTAAATTTTTTCACCTATTCAAATTTTCTGCAGATTCTTTTGCTTGTTTACCGACAAACACTTGTTTTGTTCTTTGAATACTTTTTGCAGCTAAAGATGACAGGACTACTGGTTGTAGTCTGTGCAGTATTTATTATTATAGTTTTTGTGAGCATGAATTTTTTTCAATCTCATGCTCGACAGATGTTTGTCGGATACTTGAGTGTTTTTTCGCTAATTTCCATGTTTGCCTCCCCACTTTTTGTAATTGTAAGTTCATCTAAAACATTCACAAACTTTTCTAATTTACATTTTTTATTTCATCATTGCTTATGATTGAATATCATTTCTATACCAGAATTTGGTGATCAAAACGAACAGTGTTGAATACATGCCATTCTCTCTCTCCCTTGCAACTTTCTTGATGAGTCTCTCTTTCTTCGCTTATGGAATGTTGAAGTTTGATCCTTTCATTTATGTAAGTATCATGTCTGTCATGCAAAAATTCGAGTTTTATATTGAATCCTTTTAATCTGTCACCTTATACTAAAATTGCAATGAAATGATTAATTCACCACTAATAGAACTTGGGTTTTGCTTTTCTTTCCCTTGCTTATATATATATATATAGGTACCAAATGGAATTGGAACATGTCTGGGGATATTGCAATTGGTATTATACTCTTATTATAGTTGCAAATATGGTGAAGGCTCCAGAGAACCCTTGTTATCTTCCTATGCCTGAATTCTTGCCTATCAGACATTAATGGTAAAGTTGGTTACTACTTGTTTTTTCCTTTAAATTTTTCCTATAAGGATTCATACTTGGTACCTTACCTAAAGACTAAAGTCACATACTTCTGCATGCACGGACACACAACTAGTTTTCACCTTCACATAGTTGCAATCAAGAATCAAGCTAAAATGTTTTCATCATATGGAGAAATGAAAAATATATATATATATGTTAAACAGATGGATGTATAATTATTATAGTGTTGATTTTGTAGGCGTTTGTTAATGATTGAACGATCACGATTGTGACATTTACAAACTCCCAACAAACATTTGCTGTAAGCCTGGCCATTGAAGAAGAGTAGTTGTTAAATCATAAGTTGATTCTAAATGATCCTTTCGTAGCAAATTGATGCATACTTGGAACAAAGAAGAAAAATAAGTTGATGGCAAACAACAAAATTTTCTTGTCATTCATAGATGCATTTAATTTATTATTGCATTATAAGCCATAGCTCATTGTTTTTTATAATGACATTACAAGATTGTTGATTCAAACACCATAAATGCTGTTCCATCATTTTATGGTGTTACTGTGCCTTTCACCACAATGTATAAAATTGAATTATTGCTTGCAAATGCAATCTGTGGATTGCTTTTCCAAAAAGATTGCTCTGTACTCGGTATTTTGGAATTTATAATTTACCACATGCTTATTCTCTATGAAAGTGTTTGAAGATTGTTCTAGCTAAAGTTGGTGATTTGTTAAAAATTGTGAATCACTAAACAAAGTATAGTGATATTATGCAGAAAATGGAGTGATAAATGAATTTCATTTATGATTTATGGTGTGTTTTCTCTTCTCATTTATGTGAGAAACGAGAGGTTTCAAGTATGAGTCCAGCGAGCCAAGGGAATGGTTGTCCTGTTGTTTAGCTATTATTTCAGTCCACTGGCCCTTCCATTGAAATAAAAAAATGGAGCTGAATAGCATTGGACACAACATAAAAGAAGATAATCCTTCCTCTTTAAATAACATTCGTAAAATTTGTGAAAATTTTTATGATAACAAGGACTTTAATGCAAAACCTAATTGGTTTAATTTGTTTACTTTAGTAATGCTGCGATTCATTCGTCTGGAAAAAAAAAACCCTTGTACTATTAAAAAATCATATAAATTTAATATATATAATGCGTATTATTTCAGTCCAGTCTGGGCCCTTCCCATTGACAATATGAGAAAAGTTAATGGACGCTGAAATAGCATTGGACACAACATAAAAAGAAGAATAATCCTTTCCCTTGTAAATAACATTTCGAAAGATTTGTGAAAAAGTTTTTAATGATAAAAGGACTTCTAATGCAAAACCTAACATTGGTTTTAAATTTGTGTTACTTTAGTAATGCTGCGATTCCATTCGTCTGGAAAAAAAAACCTATGTAACTATTAAAAAATCAGTATAAAGTTTATTTATTTCGGCTCAATATCCTAACATCCGAAGAACCGGCCTCCTCGGTTCGTGTACAGTGCAGCGATAGGTTTAATATTGATAATTATATATATATTATTATGACATTTGAGAAGTCACACACTTTTTTTTTTGAGTTACAAACGGAAGAGCGCCGAGAGAGCTGGGCAATAACATTAATTAGGAGCGCACATCTATTGGGGTGACTCTTAACTCGAAATTCATGCAGATTTGATGATAATCCTCTTTGTTGGTTCAAAAAATTCCCGAACGGAGAGTTGAAACACGGCACTCATCAGATTCACCCTTATATTTTATCTTATCAACAAGGTAGAAAGATTAATAATTGATCGTACCTCGATCAGTGTCACAGTCGAATATAATTATTTTCGGTACATTAAAGATTATATAATATTGAGACTTACGTTATATATATTATTATGACATTTAAAGTGAAGATATTTTTTTTTTTTTGATACACGAGAGGCCTAATGGACCGGAATAACATTATTGGCCACACAGCAGGGGTGACTCTCACCTTCGAATAATTCATCAGATTTGTGATAATTTTTGTGGTGAAAAAAATTCGAACTCGAGACTTGAAAATTTAAACTCAAGACCTCTCACTCCTTATATTTTTTACTTTACAAAAGGTAGAAAGATTAATAAGATCGTACCTGATCAGCTCTTTACAGTGAATATATTATTTTCGGTACATTATATAATTTTAATATTTGAGATTGTTTTATCTCACCGGATATCATGTTGATATTCCCATTAATAAGAACTTTACTCAAACTATTTTAACAAATTAATTTCTACGTATGATAATGTAACATCATTGCATAGAATTAATCATAAATTTAAATTTACTTAATTTTTTATGATAAAAAATTGTTTGATGAATTGAAATGGTTAATTTCAAAGAATTTCACCGGAGAAAGAAAAAGTCACGATTATCAACTAAAATAATAAAAAATAAATAAAAAAATTTAAAAAAATTGTATGTAAATGAATAACAATCTCGCTAATTGAATCGATATGAACTTCATTATATTTTAATGAAATTATGTTCTTCTTAAAATCAATTAACCAAATGTTTTTTTTTTTTTTAATTATCTGAAAGTAGAACTAAAAGCAGAAGTTGTTGGGTGAACAAAGGAAAATAAAACAAGATAGAGGCGATAAGCGAATAATCAAAAAAATAAGGGACTATACAGAAAAGTTAAAAAAATTAGGGTTTGGCCTGCACATTAAAACCCTCAAAGCTTCACTTCCCGTCTTCTCGTTTATCATCCGCCTCCACCCGAAGCTAGGTTTGGATCTACACTCACCAGACCAAATGGTACAGCTCTCTTCTCGTTTCCTCTGTGCTTATTTGAAGTTTACTGATCTTTTATTTCTGCCTCCATGTGTAAAGTTTTATTTTCGTTGCGAGACAATCTAGATTTATTAGAACTGGATTTGCCATGGTCTAGTATATACAAACTCTTAAACTGCTGTATTTGATTGTCATTTTTTTTTTTTTTTTTACATTTTCCATCTGAATTAGATTTTTGATTGGAGATTTCGTGGCATAAATGATGCTTACTGGGCTTTCTACATACATACTTCATAAATTTCAGGATGAAATTGATCATGAAATAAATCGTAATGTAAATGAATATAATGCAATGAAGACCGCAGAGGATCAAAACCTGTTTTATTATTGGGTCCTAAAAGGTTCAGGACGAAAAACCTTAGCTCGAATCTATGTGTCCGTGATTGCTTTGTCATTTGCCCATATTGTGTTCATTCTTAATCTTTTGCCCTACTGCTCTGTTTCATTTCCTTGTCTTATACATTTTACAGGGTCCTAAAAGAGTTGTGAAGGCCCCTGTGGCATCAAAGAAGAAACCTGTAAGTACTCTCTCTCCCACATAAGCATGTAGTCAGACATACTTCAGTTTTTATTTTTTTTCAAGTTTGACGAAATAAAAAACTGCTAGTTTTGCCCAGTTACTGTGATTGTTTATCTTTATGAAACTTCATTTTCCATTCAATTTTTTATATGTTTATATTGTTTTTCCTTGCAAGTAGTAGTAATTTAGTGCATTCCTTTTGTCATTGTAGGAAAAGGTTGTCAACCCTTTGTTTGAGAAGAGACCAAAACAGTTTGGAATTGGTGGTGCGCTGCCACCAAAGAAGGACTTGACTAGATTTGTCAAGTGGCCTCATGTTGTTCGAATTCAGAGGCAAAGGAGGATTCTGAAGCAACGGTTGAAGGTTCCCCCTGCTGTTAATCAGTTCACAAAGACTCTCGACAAGAACTTAGGTGGGATTTTTATTACTGTGCTAGAAACTCTTATTTTGGGACCATCGTTAATTATGCACATCAAGGTTGCTGAAATATGCATGAATATTGTCCATATTGTGGCGTTTCCATGGGTTTATCATGATAACCATATCCTGCTTGCTGCAGATGATACTGTCTGATATCATTTTTTTATTGTCCTTTCGTTCTTGTCAAATTATGTTTCAGCTACACAACTCTTCAAGTTGTTGCTCAAATACAGGCCTGAGGACAAGGCCGCTAAGAAGGAAAGACTTCTCCAAAGAGCACAAGCTGAAGCTGAAGGGAAAACTGTGGAATCAAAGAAACCCATTGTAGTCAAATACGGGCTTAACCATGTCACTTATCTCATTGAGCAGGTATGCATTTTGATATCTATTGTGTTCCTGCTCCTTGCTGAGTAGGTAAATGAGGGATAATGCATTTTTTGGCAATTTGGTTGGCTTATCTGGGGAATTATCTTGAATTCTCTTGGTAAGATAATGCTTCAAGAAAATATTGGAGAAATAGATTTTGGATTGCTTATTTTCAGCCTTTCTTTCTGTTTATTTCTCATATCTCGCATGTACTTGATAAATACTTGTCTGGCTATAGTCATTGATTTTGCCTTTGCACTGTTGTAACTTACTCTCAAATTGCTCTATTGTATCAAATGACCAGAAGTTGCATGCACGTGGTAATGTTGATTCATCACATATCATATAGTATTTCCTGAACAAATTCTATCCTATACTTGTAGAACAAGGCCCAATTGGTGGTTATTGCACATGATGTTGATCCAATCGAGCTTGTTGTTTGGTTGCCTGCCCTGTGCCGCAAAATGGAGGTCCCTTATGCAATTGTGAAGGGCAAGTCACGACTTGGAGCGGTGAGCTTTGTGCACTTATTTGTTGCGTTAAATGATCCTCTTTAACTAGTTTCAGTTAAAAAACTGACCATTTTTGTTCTTCTGAACTTTTCATGATAAAAAAACAGATTGTGCACAAGAAAACAGCTGCAGCTTTATGCCTTACATCAGTGAAGAATGAAGATAAGCTGGAATTTAGCAAGATTTTGGAGGCAGTTAAGGTAATGAACAGCATCATATGTCTGGTAACACTAGGCTATAAAAGCACTATCATATATGATATCATGCACTAGGGGTATTTCTCATGATTTTTTGAATTGATACTTAAATATCTGTACAAATTAAAGATTTGCCTTCAGCATTTAAGCAATTTTGTTTTGTTGTTAGACACTGAGGGGCAAGTTTTTTCTTCTTGCTTGTTTCATATTAGGCCAAACATTTCAGTGACAGGATTATTATATTTCTTTGCACTTGTTTTTGTATCACAAGTCTCACTTCTCTTCAATTAAATATAGGCCAACTTTAATGACAAGTTCGATGAGCACCGCAAGAGGTGGGGTGGTGGTATTATGGGCTCGAAATCTCAAGCCAAGACCAAGGCTAAGGAGAGAGTCTTAGCGAAGGAGGCTGCACAAAGAATGTCCTAATCTTCTAGTGTTTTAGTGGAGAGAAGTTATAATTACAGAGGAATTTTATGATGAATTTTGCATTTTCTTTCTTATTGAATGGTTTGTTTTTATGAAGTTTGTCTTTGGTCCGGTAGTCCAGATATTTTGACATATTATCGTTCTTATTTAGACTACTATACAATCCTTTTCACTTCTTTAATTTCCTATCGGGAATGGCAATTTTTGACTCTGAATGCAAACTTTTCCAATATTTTCCATCAAGGTTTAAGAAATCCATTCCATTTTGTTTATATTGGACGTTGGATGATGTTCTGGTAATTGTTATTTCTTAATATGGGTTTGTCCAGGTTTTTTTCGTGGGCCCTATTCTGATTGATTACAAGGACCATTTCCATAAAATTACATCTTGATTTTCTAAAATTTTTAGAATTTAGATGATTTAACAAGAAGCTCGCAGTGTATGTCTTAAAGATGGGCTGAAATTAGTTTTAGTTGGGCCTAGTAATCTGTTCAGCTAGAACACAATTTTTTAATATGAACATAATAAATTAATATTAATAATGTTCATAATTATTGATTAAGTGAGCTTGTAAAATTGTAATCAATAACTGGGGAAATTATTTATGAATATTTCTACTAATAACAATAAAAAAAATTTATACATCTACATGAATGAAATTAGATTTATGAATTTGTGATATCATTTGTACAGTAAAAAAGACCAAAAGAAAAAGAATTTTGGAAAGCTTCTGAATAGACAATTTTGAAAATTTATAAAAAAATAAAAATATGTTAATTGTAGTAGTTTATTATGGTAAATATTTACCTTCAATCACTGTGGTCTGATTAATCATTTATATGAAGAGTGAGATGTTTCGAATTTAATTTCTCTCTATTATAAGTATTTTTATTAATTTAACGAGTGTTATTCCCCTATTGTATTGCCCGGAGTATTACTTCAATTAATCGGGTCTAGAAAAAAAAAAAAACCTCCATTGATTGTGGATAACCGATTTTACAAAATTGGTATGCTGGGTCGGTACATGCCATGTCAGCAACATGAGAGGGACCATGCTGTGACATGGCGTGCTGACGTGTTTACCATACCGATTTAGGTTCGTCTTTAGGAGGAAATTACTGACAATACCTAAAGTTCGCCCTGCCTCCCTCCACCGTCTGTGATAGGGAAGTGGCAAGAACAAAACACAGCAGAAACGAACATCGAAAATTTGATATCCAAGAAAAAAGCACCAAAGAAGTAATCAAATCTTAACCTAGCTCTAAATGCTCAACCCAAATCAGAACAACTGATATATAAGTTCTGTTTATTTAGAGTCGAAAGAAAGAAGTCTCAACCAAAAAAGAAAAAAAAAAAATGACGACGGTTGGAGGACCCATGAAGGCGACCTCCGTCAACGGAGTGAAGATGTACTCTATTACATCGCAGCAGCGCTCTATAGCCTCCTGGCTTGATCCCAAGAAGCAACGAGCTCTACGCAAAGACATAAGTACGCCCTTGATTTCTGTTTTTGATTAAAAGTTTTTGTTTATTTTCCAAAAATTTCTGCTAAATCCTAGCTTCAAACCCCCTAGATAGTGTAGATAATATAACCAGCTAGTTTATTATATCTATTTGGATGTTGTTGTTGTCTATTTGCTTGTTCTTAGATTATCAGCAAAGAGTGGAGTTGATTCAGGACTTGACGTTTCAAACTGCAACTACCAAAATCAAAGTAACTCCTGATGGAGAGTATGTTATTGCATCAGGTGCTTCAGAGTTTAGTTTATAGTTTTCATTTATTTATTTAAAATTCTGAAAAAGGATTAGGTAATGAGTGCATGTCTAGATTGGTCCTTCATTCTCAGTGAATTACATGTTTCGTGAAATGCAGGAATATACCCACCTCAAGTCAAGGTATACGAACTAAGAGAATTATCAATGAAGTTCGAAAGACACTTGGATTCTGAGATACTTGATTTTCAGGCATGCTATAAATTCCTAGATACTATAATGCAGTAAATGAATTTAATTTTTGAGGCTCTATGCATGTTAATTGAATTACGACAAGGTACAAATACTTGTAATTAGCATAACCGTGAAATGTATCCTGGCCTATGGATCATCTGAATTTAGGAATCTCAACTGATATTTTTTTTAATTGTCAAGAACTCTTCATTAAACTTTGCTTTGATTAAGTGCGAGTCAACAAGCCTTTCTTCATTCACTATTAAATTTCATAATGTGGTTGGCACTTGGCTTACCCTTCACTAGGACTGTAGCAGGAGCCTTCCTCTTCTTGTAATAACTTTGCCATTAATTTGGACAGAAAATAAATAAATTTGCATCCACGCAATTTAAATCATGGTTTTGCAAGTCAAGGGGATTATGAGAGAAGAGGAGAAAAAATACAAGTCAGAAAAAGATTTTGTAATTAGCATAAATAAATACGCATCCACGCAATTTAATATCCGTTCTGATTAAATTAATAGCAATGCAACAAAATATAGGTCAGAAAAAAATTTTGAAATTATTTTACATTATATCAAAAAGGAAAATAAGGGGAAAATATAGAGTGAGTAAAAAGAAGTGCTTTTCTGTTTTATTTTTATATTTGTGAACCCGGTGATTTTTGTCTTTTCATGCAGATATTGGATGATGACTATTCAAAGCTTGCATTTTTATGTGCTGATCGTTCCATTTGCCTACATGCAAAATATGGAAAACATTACAGCTTGCGGATACCAAGGTTGTTTTTTTTTTAGCTATGATTTACTTATCTTCCTGCTCATGTTTTATCATGCAATGTGTTTTATGCTATAATTTCACTGTGGTTTATTACTATAATACATTTTCCCCGAGATTTATGTACTATTCAGGCATCTTGAAATGCAGGTTGATTCACTTCATTATGCAGTAAAAACTTTCCTAATATGTTGACTATCTTTTTCTTGTTTCTCTTTATAAGTCATCTATGCCTAAAATTAAAGGTACAGTCATTTGGTATTTATCAATTGCTTCCTGCTTTCCTTGCTTGTAATCTCTCCTGACAAGAATTTTCTTCCGTTCTATGGTTTATGACCATTGTTTTGGAATGAATTGCAATTATGAACCTTGCATTTTCTCGTCGCTAATTCGCTTCCTTGATCTTGACATTCTCCTGTTGGATTTTTTGCATGTTGACCGACATAAGTTATGTATTGTTTTTTAACTCTTCGTCTCCCTTTTGCCCATTCTCTTTTTATCCCTCTATGAAATTCTTCTTTTCAAATATGTTGAGTGGAAAAAGCTCAATAATGCATCTATATTACGCAGGATGGGAAGAGATATTGCATATGATTGCTGGTCTTGTGACTTGCTTTGTGCTGCTTCATCTCCAGATTTATATCGGATTAATTTGGAACAGGTATATAACTTTGTTAATGTTTTCATAATTGTTTAGTAAGTGGTGATGGTCTTTATTGCATTTGATGTTTTTGTTGGTAATATATATATATAAAATCTATTTATAATAAAAAGATTGCTTTACAATGTAAAAGATTGTTGCATATTCCAGCTTTATTGCATTTGCTGCAGAAACTTCTTTTTTCTGAAATACTTCAGCCTTTGTGGAAAAAAAAATGCAATTACACATACAAACTTTGAGTATTTGGTTGTTCTGGCCTTTTTTTTTTTTTTTTTTTTTTTTTTTTTTTTTTTTTTAAGTTTCTGGTTAAGGCAAACATTGGCTAGTTTTTGTTGCTTTGTTATAAATTATAAATTTTTCTTGTCTAAATATAATATGTTTCTATTTTTTTAAATAAAATGCACCTAACTTTGTTTAAGGGGGTGTCTAAGTTTTTTTTTTTTTTTTTTTTTTTTTAAGTTTCTGTTAAGCAAACATTGGCTAGTTTGTGCTTTGTTATAAATTATAAATTTTTCTTGTCTAAATATAATATGTTCTATTTTTTAATAAAATGCACCTAACTTTGTTTAGGGGGTGTCTAAGATCCTTATAAAATGTTATAGCATATACTGGAATTACTGAAATTATTTACTTCCACTTTTGCAGGGACGATTTATGTCCTCACTGAACACGCAATCACCGGCTCTAAATATAGTTTGTCGTAGGTTGTTGATGAATCCTACTATACTTTCATGCTTAATATCTCTTGTTGTTGACATATCATTAAGCAAAATTGAGATGGTTCATATCTAATAATTTCAGCAAGCTTCATGGGCTGGTTGCTTGTGGTGGTGAGGATGGTGCTGTCGAATGTTTTGATATGAGGATGAGATCTTCTGTTGGTAGAATTAATGCTGTTGCACCTGCTGGTGATACCGACCACGTAAGTTTCCTGCATCATAATCCATGTTATGGAAACTGTGTTGTTTGAATTTGATTCTTGTTGAAAATGTAATGAAAATGCTTTTCTTTGATTTGGCACCCTAAGTGCTGCAGACTTGAGAGTCCAAACCACTGGTTGGGTGTTCATAGTTTTTGTCTTGATATGCTTTTGAAGGCTTGTCCCCAACTACTTATTTGGAAGTTCTAGATCAGAAGCGGGTCTTTTTTTTGTTCATTATGGGTAGTGGGCACCATATGTGGACAGACCTGCACATGATTGGACTTTTTTCATAGAAATTTATTCTGGCTATCATGTTTGAAAGATGAAATTGCAAGGGAACCTAGTATTTTAGCATTGTATGCAAGTAATTACGGATAATATAATGTCTGCGCTTATTTCTCTGAACATGCTTTCTTACTATTGTCTTGATTTGCAGGAGATCACTGCATTGGAGTTTGATGAGGATGGGGGTTTCCTGATGGCTGTTGGAAGTAGCACCGGGAAGGTATGATTTCATTATATTAATGTCAATACAATCTCACTTTGATCACCTATATTATTTGGCTTTATTGGCTGAGATAATACATCTAATATAAAATATGAGTGAGGCGGTATACCCAGTAAAACCCATCTGCATGCAGCCATCAGGTTATCAACTAGTTTAGAATTCCTTTTCAAGTGATAGAAGGGTTGGCATTGAATGCTAAAGTAAGGACGCACGGATGCTCAGTCTGGAGAGCAATTGTGATAGAAAATTCCAAATGTTTTACATTTATGTATAGCTAGGAATTTAATGGAGTTGAAGGAAGGATATTAGAGGGGAATCTTCCCATTTTGTTTGCTACCAAATCTCTTTCCCTTTTTTTTAGGAGAGAAAAGAGCAGGAAAATGTAATTAGTTAGTCCCCTTCGTTCTCTTCCTGTGAGGTGAAATTCATTATACCCTAATTTCGAGGAGGGTAAAAACTTTGTTTTCTTTTAATCTTATCGTTGTTACCCTTATTTTCTCTGTTTGTGGCAAGGTTTTGCATTTCCATTTTTTTTAAGTTGATTTTGTAGATTTAGTGCTTTGGGGTTATTAGACCCTTTAATGCTTCAGTTTAGTTAGTTTTAATATTGTCCGGTATGCAGGTGTTGCTCTATGATCTGCGATCCTCACATCCTATACGTGTTAAGGATCATATGTGAGTCTATTCGTTCTTACTAGTTATTATATTTCTGCACTTCAATTATGACGATATGATTTTTTCTTTTCTTTTGATATATGAGCCTTGGAAGCACTGTTATTGTTACATAGGTATGGCAGCCCAATATTGGACATTAAGTGGCATCGAACTCTCAATTGCGAACGAGATAAGCTAATTACCACAGATAATCATATAGTTAGAATATGGGACCCTGAGACGGTAAGGAATATCCTTTTTCTTTAGCCCCTTCATCCTTTTGATTAATGAGTTGCAGAATCTCTTTGATTTGATGCATTTTTGTTTGTTATGATTTTAGGAAAAGGTTCGGATTTTTCTTAGATAACTAAGCCACCAAAGAGAGGATAAACATATCATCAATCAATCTTCTTGTGCCATTATCATATTTATCACTCATGTCTGTCCACAATTTCCTTTTGTAGAGTCTATTTGTAGGTTCAGTTGAATCTCTTTAAAGCAGGCCTCATTAAATGAATTAAATTTTTGCAAAATTAAGCTGCTTTTGGTATGACTTCACTTCTTTTAAGAAGAGTTTTTTATTTTTTATTTTTTTAAAGCTTAAAATAATTGTGTATACATCCTTTCCAAACATGAGAATTGGCAAAACATAATTCAACTGAGTTGAAGTTTTGTGAATTTTCACATGTCCAAACAGTTTGAGCAAAAATTTGACCCCTAACCACCACTCACCTTTAATTCTTCAACATCAATCTGGTGTTTGATTGCTGAGAACAGGTCTCAGTAACATGCATCAAATGGACCGACTGCATGTCCCAAGGCTATTGATCTTACTACATTTTAGGATGAAGTTATTATAGAGTTAGTTATATTACAACTTTTAATTTCCATTTTACTGCTGTAAGTTGTTGTGGTTGTTAAAATTATTATTTTTTTCCCTTTTGGGCGGTTGAGGGGGTCGCTTTTTCGTTGCCTTCCGAGATTTAAAAGAAAAAAAGTTTGCCAATTTATGCAATTGTATGTGCCTGTGTACACTTACTAAGTCCTTTTTGATCAGGTAAATTTGGAATATTAATCATCATGTGAAAATATATCCTTGGTTTTTTTTTTTTCTAAAAAAAGCTGTTCATTCTCAGGGGGATGGTATGACAAGCATTGAACCTACAGCTGGAAGCATAAATGATATATGTGTGTTCAAAAACAGTGGTTTGATGTTGCTGGCTTTGGAGTGCAGCCAGATACCATCTTACTATATTCCTTCCTTGGGACCTGCTCCTAAGTGGTGTGCTGATCTTGAAAATACAACGGTTTGTTTTGACATATCATTGGCTTTCTCCTTTTAGATTTGTTTAGCATCTTTTCGTCAGGACGATGATGTCATTTGGGTTCATTTTTGCAGGAGCAACTGGAGGAGAAACCAGAAATGAGCATATATGATGATTACAAATTTTTGACAAAAGAAGATCTTGAAAAATTGAATTTAACAAATTTAATTGGCACCAATCTTCTAAGGGCCTACATGCACGGGTTCTTCATTGATTACCGGTTGTATAAGAAGGTTGGATTCAAAACAAGTTTTTGCTTTTTATGTTGTATGCTACCTGCTATTTGACAAAACTCAAAAATGCTAGTGAAAGATGCAAGTAGCTAGCCATCTTTCTTACGCTTCTTCTTTTCCTAAGTGAGGAAGCTTTTGTTTGTGAGAAAAGAAAATGCTGGAGCAACATTTTGGTGAGGTTGTGTTTCAATGCTCTTATCAATCAAGATCTTAGCAGTAATGCAAATAAATATTTCTGACAGATTAAATTGGGATAAAGTATTCTGACCTGTTTGCAAAATATAATAAATAATTGATGGCAGCTTTTCTTTGCTGCTATATTTATCTGAAAATGCTGTTGATAGTATTTTCTTTGTCTCAGCTGGATTTTCTGTGAAATCAATTTGCTTTAGGTTATTTGTCTTTAGGCATGTCTGCTATTTTCCCAGCTACTTCAGGAGTAAAAGCTTGAGTGTATGTTTACTGAATCTATTTTTTGTAGTTTACAGCTTTTCTGAGTTGATCATGAATTCAAGTTTATCTTGTGATCTGAAACTTTATAATTCGTGTCTTTCAAAGTAATTTTAGGTTCTATTCAAGTGCCCTTATGGATATTGATGGCAATAAACAATGTTTTTCCTCTCTCTGCTTTATGATATTAATTCATATGGATTTTTATTCAGGCAAAAGCATGGGCAGATCCTTTTGCGTATGAAACTTATATGGAGCAGCAGAAACGAGAGAAACTGGAAGCTGAATTCGGACGAAGAATTACGGTTAGCGTTCCATCCTAAAGCGAGTTTCTTTATTATCATCTCCTACTTTTCATATTGTCTTTTGCTTATGAGAGCATTTTCCCTCTTTTTTTTTTTTTTTTTTTTTTTTTTTTTGGAAAAAGCTGTGGAATTCGCGGACGAAGAGAATTACGGTTAGCGTTCCATCTCTAACATGCGACGTTTCTTTATTTTATATCTCTACTTTTCATATTGTCTTTTGCTTATGAAGAGCATTTTTCCCTCTTTTTTTTTTTTTTTTTTTTTTTTTTTTTTTTTAAAAAACATGATTTAATGGTTGAATCAATCTTGAACATGATAAAATTGATTTCCCCTCTTCTCATCTCCTTTTAAGATATTTTTTTTTTTTTTTTTTTTTTTTTTTTTAAAACATGATTATGGTTTATCAATCTTTGACATGATAAAATTGATTTCCCCTCCTTCTCATCTCCTTTTAAGATATCCAACATGTTATATTTAACATGAGTTGGATAGTTTACTGGACTTAAATGTAAAGTGTGTTATTAGAAAATCTTACCTTCCTTGTGAAAGGTGAGTTCTGGTTTCTTGCACTATATGTAGTAAATATCATTTGATATCTTGTTGGCATGGAAATTGTAATTGTTATCAAGATAGCGGATATGATTTTGTGAATCTGAATTGATTTCCAGAGAAAACATTATATTAGTCCTTGAAGGATAAAGACTGGAACTGGCTATTCAAAACAGTTTGTATGTGTATATGAACATATGTATTATATGCTGCTGATATTATGTGTATTTCATACTACGTGTTTGTTATTGCTTCAGAAGCGCCATACATAAATTGTTCTTTAAGGTCTTGGACTGGTCTCGAATGGGAATGACATGGAGGTCACTTCTGCTTGTGTAGAATGTATATTCTTACTACTTTTTCTTCCTGCAGCTGGACAGGAGAAGATTACCAAAGGTCAACCGTAATCTGGCAGCTAGTATCCTTGAAAATGAAGAAGCTGAGAATGAAAAGAAAGAAACTGATGAAACTGAGACCAAAAGAGCATCCAAGAAAAAGAAAGGACTTGGCGCTGAGATATTTAAAGATGAGAGATTTTCAAAAATGTTTGAAAATAAGGTATCTTATCTGATAATTTGGTAGTTCTACTTTGAATTCATCGGGATTTTCTTCTCATCTATTGTTCTTTGTTCACCAGATGATACTCATCAAAATGATTGTTGAATGCTTCCCTAGCTTAAAAGAAGCAGTTGTAGCATAAAAAATTTCTGAATGGAACATTGTTTCCAATAACATTTTGATTCAAAGATTTTGAGGAAGTTATAGATATAGTTGCTATAATCATATAAAAAAATATCATTTATGCTTTTCAATCTCATATTGGGCTTGGTTATTGCATGGGAAAAAATTGCAATCTATGCAACCATGGCATAGATTTTTGCCTGGATGAAAGAAATCAGCTTTTTTTTTTTTTTTGTTCTGCACTTGTTTCTTTCTGGTTGCTTGTGGCTTGTGCTTTCAAATTTTGATTGGGTGATTGCTTTCTTATTTTTCTGACTACTATATGTGGTCAATTATATACTAAATGTTAGCTCATCTTATTCTTCTTTTAGGATTTCGAGATTGATGAAGAGTCACGAGAGTATTTGGCTTTACATCCAATGGCTTTGAAGAAGCAACCATCATTGGTAGAGGAGCATTTTGAACCTATTAGTGAAGATGAGAATTTGAGTGATGCCGATGCCTCATCGCAGTCATCAGAAGATGATGAGCCTGGCAATGACAAGAAAAAAATAAAGGAGAAATCACGAGTTCCAAGGTAACGTTTCTGTAATAGCCTGTTTTAAGTGTAGTTATGCATCTGCAATCAATATTCAGATATCAGTCGGAAGCTTCAAATTGGTCCTCCGGATTGTTCCTCTGGGGAAACAAATATATGCACGTGGTCGAACTTGCAATTGTATGTGGCTATTTTCAGGTTACTAATTTACATAGTTCACTCAAATGTGTAGATTATACGAAGTGAAGGATGAGAGGCATGCAGAAGCATTCTGGAACAGTGTATCACTTGCAGGGGAAGAGTCTCGTCCTCTTGGAGAGAGGGTGGCAGCTCTTGGAGATGACCGGCAGATTTCTGGACTACCAAATAATGTGAAGTTGGGACCAGGAGGATCACGAGAGATTTCGTTCATTACTAGAAGCTCGGCGAAGTACAAGGAGGATGAGGACAAAGAACCAAGGAATGAAAAGAGGAGGGGAGTCCCGTCATTAGGGCTAAAGTCCAGCAGATCAGGGTTTAGAGGTCGCGGAAGAGGGAATAGGGGGAAGGGCAGAAGAGGCCGACGATGAGCATTTACCTCATTCATGTGCTAGTGATTTCTGACTTAGGTAGCATTTTTAGGTTGCATTTTGTGCCTCAAAATTATTCAAGGGAATGCAGAGCTGCTAGGATTTTGGTTTTGCCTTGGGTTTATCCCATATATTTAGGAATACTGAGAGGTTTATGTTTGTAATTTTTTTTTCTTTTTATAATTTTTTTAGTGGGATATCTCACACAGAGAGAGGGTCTGTAGCATTAATATTCATATTGAATATGTTATGGTTTCCAAATTAGAAAATTAGTTTTAAAAATGTATAATTTGAGAGGAGTTCAAAGTTGCATTTATAATTCTGATTTATGTTAATGGTTATTGTTTCAAACTGCTGCTTTTTTCTTTTAAGATTTAAAATTTTTAAATGAATAAACTATTGTAAATCTAATCCAAATTTCAGAGACTTGACAAGGTTGTTAAGAATTAATTGTTACTTCCAAAAACAGTGCAGCCACACGCCCAAAATTGTTAAGAATTAATTATCGTTAAGAGAAGTATTAATTATAATTATTTTCCTTTTTATTTTCCTATTTGATCAAATCATTATCTTTGTATTCATCTACATAATTTTGTCACTCCTCATTTATAGTTACTATAGTTATAATAATTAGCTAGCTTCAATCTTTATTTCACGATTACACACCCAAAAAAAGAAATGTGTCACCAATATTCTACTTCATTCATAATTATCATAGTTATGTTTTTTTTTTTTTTTTTTTTTTTTTTTTTTTTTTTTTAATTAATTAGCTAGCTCAATCTTTATTTTCACGATTACACACCCCAAAAAAAAAAGAAAAAATGTTGTCACCAATATTCTACTCATTCATAATTTATCCATAGTTATGTTTTTTTTTTTTTTTTTTTTTTTTTTTTTTTTTTTTTTTTTTTTAATGATCATTAAATTTACGTTTTTTTTTTTTTTTTTTTTTTTTTTTTTTTTTTTTTAAATGATCATTAAATTTACGCTGACTTGGAAAATTCATAAAATATTAGTGGTTAAACCACTCAATATAGTTTATCTGGCTCATGAAATTTTACATTTTTTATTGAATCAAAAAATAAAGAAAAGATGAATTACTATTAGTTTTAATAGTTTGATAAAATTTATAAAATAGAACTTGTTGATAGAAATTAATTAAGAGTCCCTTTATCATGTTGTACATGATTTCAGGAAAATAAACTAAATTTTATTAATAAAAATTATTTAATAATTTAATATAAATATAAAATTGACTTATTATTTCTAATCAGATTTATTTATGAATTTTTCCCCATTATATTCAATATAAAATAAATAAAATTTAGGGTTTTGATTTTGTAGATGTATGAAAAAGAAATTTTAAATTTTGTATTAAAAATCAAATTGATAATTTATAGCAAAAAATTAAAAAAAATGGTTTATTAAAATCCAAAAATTATTTAATTATTTTTTGAGAATAAAAATTATGATTTATAAGTTTCACTAAACCATAAGGATTAAACAATAATTTACCTTAATAGAACAACACATTAGATATTTGTAAAGGAAAAAACAAAACACAAACCGACACAGAGGGCATAAAGGTCCTTTTATCAGAACGAGGTAATTACTTACGGATATTCCAATGATAAACCCAAGGTCTTCCTCGCGTCAATGAGCGAGTTAGGGATAGAGTAGAGAGCGAGAGAGAGAGCCAAAAACCCTAGCGGGAGCTCACTCTCTGTCTCCACTATAAACCCTTCTTTACTCTACTCAACTCTTTCTTTCAACCTGTTAGTTTTGCATAACAGCGATCTACTAGCGGTGCGTATTAGTTATCTCTGTTTCTCCCGTTTCTCCGAATCGAAGCGGATCCATTGTTCGACGGCCTCTTCTTTGATCTTGGTAAGTTGTATTCATAGCCCCGATTCCTTATTATGTAGTTGTTTATGTTACTCCATGTCTTGCTTTTCTTGGTTGATTCGTGGGGAGCAACTAGCAAATCTACTGTTTTCCTTTATCCCCTGGTCTTCAAATTTTTATCAGGAATATTTGATTAGTATTAGTCGGAATATCTTTGTATAGTGATTTGTATTCTTGTCGGGGAAAATTTTTCTTCTTCCCCTTCTTTTTGTGTTCAGAATTCGGATTGCGTGAAAGCTCGGATTTTGACTTTTCTTTTTTTTGGGGGGTGGAGCTCGGATTTGAACTTGTTCTTTTTTTTGGGGGGGGGGGGAGGTTCTTGAACTTTCGATTTCCGGCTAAGGTTTAGGAGTTATTAATTCTAAATTTGCATGATTTTCTGTAATCCAATATTTTTTTTTTGTATTTTTTGCAATTTAAATCATTGTTTTTTTTTTTTTTTTTTTTATTTTCACCTTTGGTTTGAATTTGAATTTGGTATTCTCCATATTTTTTTTTTGTTTATTTTTAAAAATTTTTTTTTGTATTTAACTAACGTCGAGCTCTTGATGCAATTTGATATAGTCCCTGTTTATTATCTTCATCTTATGGGCGCTCTCGTGTTTTTTTTTTTTTTTTATTTCCACCTTTTGGTTTGATTTGATTTGTATTCTCCATATTTTTTTTTGTTTTTTAAATTTTTTTTTGTATTTAACTAACTCGAGCCTCTTGATGCAAATTGATATAGTCTGTTATTATCTTCATCTTATGGGCGCTCTTCGTGGGTCTTGCATCTATTAAATTGGAAGCCATCTTCCTTTCATGGTTTTTGCTGCTTAACTCACTGGTCACTGTCCTTGGAAAATTGAATATGTTATATATACCTGCTCATGTTTCTTATTTAATTTTCCTGTTATATTTGATTATCTGTAGTACGTTTAGTTTAAATACTTATTTACTGAAAAACTATTACAGGTTTCCAATGGATTTTGTTGCTGCTCATGCATTTTGATTTTCTTTTTATAGGGCACTGATTGGTTCAGTGTCGTTGCATTGAGGAGGTAGAACCTGGAAATTTAGGTGGTACATATCTTGTGTTCTTGCAGTTCACAATGATTGCTGCTCAGACTGTTACAGCAAAGAAGTTGAAGATTAAGTTTTCTTCCCAAATATCAGAATCTGCTCCTGGGATAAAGGCATGTGTGTCGGCACGTCATGCGGCTGAGAATTATCATCATTGGTCTGATGAGACACGGAATATGAAGCAGAAACCTACGGGGTCAGGGTCTAATAAACGTGGCCCGCCATTGATCATGGAGGCTGAACCACAGAAGAGGCAGAAGATGGATCGCAGTGTGACACAGCAGTGTTCTTCACTTGTAAAATCACTCATAAATAATCCGTGTGGTTGGGTTTTCAAGGATCCAGTGGATCCAGTGGCACTGAATATTCCTGACTATTTTTCAATTATATCAAAACCCATGGATTTAGGGACAGTAAAATCCAAGCTTGAGAAGACTATGTATTCTGGAACCAACGAGTTTGCGGCTGATGTCAGATTGACTTTCTCTAATGCCATCCTATATAATCCTCCATCAAATTATGTCCACAAAATGGCGCAGAAACTGAATAAGATTTTTGAGACCAGGTGGAAATCTCTCCAGGCGAAATGGAATCATGAAATTTCAAATCCCAGCAGTGGAAAAGTTTTGACTGGAAAGCCAGAGGAAGTCAGTGATATAAGAAAGAATTGTCCTGGAACAGCCCCTCTTCACAATGCTGTTTTAGCTAAAAGGGAAAAATCATCAAAGGCAACAAATAATTTATCACATGCTAGAAAAGAAGTAAGTTGTTCCTTGCAGGTTTCTGATGAGTTGTGTCGTTTTGATTCATATTTGATTGATGTTATTATGTCATGATTGCTGTATCTTTGCCATCCCATTTATAAATATGTTATTGTATGCACATCGTCTTTATGTACTATCTGGCATTTCTGATGTTCTTGTATGTTATTGAAATTTGTTTTTGATTTTGAAGGTAAAACTTTCTAAGCCAGGGGAGAGTTGTGTTCGCAAGGTGATTGAACGAGATTCTAACAAAGGTATGAAGTGGCAGAGTGAAATTTCTGCTTTATGGCTCTTTATTGGAGCTAATTAGCAATGTGTCTTATAGGCACTAATAGTGGTGGTCGACGTGCTTGTGGCTCTGCCAATGTCAAGCAATCATTGAGCCCTGTTGTTAGTGGATGTGGCACATGTGGGAGTATTACCTGCCAGTGTAGCCTTCGTAGCGACTCCACCCATGCTTCCTCAGGTTTTTTATTCGTATTTTTACTCAGTGTCAGTGTTCTAAGTATTTTAATTGACAACCTTACTTATAATGACTCCTTGGTGTAGATATATCATCTGAGAGGTCATCAGGCAGAGATAACCATGCATGCAGCACAGAGCCATCAGTATCGGTAATTTCATCATGTCCATTGTTGTGATTTATAATGTCTGTGTGAACTGCCATGTGTGATTTAAACTGAGTTCAAATATAGGGTTGTCAGGGGAAGCACATGTCAACTTCACAGATAAGCAAGTCAGATCCAGATTCTGATGGTGAGAGAGTCTTATACTCTGTAATTTTCTGATATTCTACTGCTAGTATTGGTGGGTGATCTAATGGGTTTCTGTTTGAATCTATGTGTAGGGGCTGTAAGTGCTTTGGATGATGAAAATATATGCCCCAGTTCTCAGCTTACGACTAGTGCAACAGATGCAACTTCTGCAGAAGGTTGGCCTATCTTAATAATAATAAAGCTGACTTAAGCCTTAATTGTTTACTTTAGCTTTTACATTTGTTGTTTCAGCTTCATTAATTTTTCTCTCCTTCCTTGTTTGGTTTAGGATGGAGACAACCTATTTTAGATGTACAATTGTCTCCGACAAAGGCCCTTCGAGCTGCAATGCTAAAGCATCGATTTGCAGCCACAATCTTGAAAGCGCAGCATAAGACACTCCTGGATCAAGTAAACCCTGTCCTTCCTCCACCCTTCCTTTCTCCTTTATTAGGAAATTGTAAGTTATTCTTAAAGTAAGCCAGAAGTAATGTTGGCATCATGGCTGATGATAATTCTTATGAACAGGGTGATAAGGCTAATCCATTGAAGTTGCAGCAGGAAAAGGAAAGATTGGAGAAGAGGCAGCAGGAAGGTAATTTAAGAAACTCGGTCTGATTAGAAAATAAGATAGGATGGTATATTGAGGCATCAAGAGTACCTTTTTATCTATTTCCCAACCTTGCATCCTCCCTTCCCCTCGAACCCCACCCCCTCCGCCAACCAAAACAACCTTGTCGAACCTTATTCTTCCTCCCACCATATCCGCCAACCAAAACAACCTTGTCGAACCTTATTCTTCCTCCCACCATATCCGCCAACCAAAACAACCTTGTCGAACCTTATTCTTCCTCCCACCATATCCGCCAACCAAAACAACCTTGTCGAACCTTATTCTTCCTCCCACCATATCCGCCAACCAAAACAACCTTGTCGAACCTTATTCTTCCTCCCACCATATCCGCCAACCAAAACAACCTTGTCGAACCTTATTCTTCCTCCCACCATATCCGCCAACCAAAACAACCTTGTCGAACCTTATTCTTCCTCCCACCATATCCGCCAACCAAAACAACCTTGTCGAACCTTATTCTTCCTCCCACCATATCCGCCAACCAAAACAACCTTGTCGAACCTTATTCTTCCTCCCACCATATCCGCCAACCAAAACAACCTTGTCGAACCTTATTCTTCCTCCCACCATAATAGAAGAGAGAAAACAAGAGATCCTCTCCCTCATGTTATTTGGGAATTCTTTCTTTGGATCAGCCATATTAGGAGGCCAAGTTTTATATGAACTGATGGAAGAAACGTTCTGGAACTTGAAATTATGGTCATGTATATGCATGATCCTATGGAATTCTTCTAGATGTTAGCATCTATCTCCCTGCTAATTTAAGTTTTTTAATTATACAGATAAGGCTTTGATTGAAGCCAAAATTAGAGCTGCTGCAGATGCTTCACGAAAGAGGGAAGAAGCTGAGTTGAAAAGGCAACGTGAGAAAGAAAGGGAAGCTGCTCGAGTTGCATTGCAGAAGGTTTACCTTTGGGCAATTGCTTTTGACAAATTTAATATTGAGGTTTCATTTTGTTTAATGGCTTTGTTCATAATAGTATTCTCATGAGATTCTTTTTTGCCTGGATCCAGATGGAAAAAACTGCTGAGATAGTGCAGAACCTTGACGTTTTAAAAGAACTTGAGATGCTTAGTGGGGGTACCTTATTCTACAAATTTCATGTTGATAGCAGAAGAGCTGGAAACGTGGCTGGAGACCCTCGTAGCCCATTGGAAAAACTGGGTCTGTTCATTAAGGATGATGCTGGTGAAGAGGATGAGATATTAAATAGGGATGAAGAGGAAGGCGAAATATTTCCATGAAATATTTAACCCAACATGATGAGCTATTTTTCTTTTCTTCTTTCTGTCTGTTAATAGCTTTTGGCAGTTAGGCGAAGAGACATTATATTTGTAAATGGATGTATTTTTGTAGAGATATGGGTGAAAACCCTGTAGTCAATGCAAGTCTATAAAGGGTCGGTATAATATAGTCGACTGGTTTACCTCTGTTCTGTGCTATGATTAATTTTTGTCAGCGTAAATCTAAATGTTTGGCATTGTCTTGACGTGAAATGAATGATTTGATTAAAGTTTGAAATGTACAGAAGTGATAATGCCTTGACAATTCATTAATAAAAAATCTTTTACGAGTATAATCATATTTGGTCATCTCTCTCTATGCGAGTGCATTCAGTGATGGAAAATCAAAATTTAGCGATGCCACATTCTGAGCTTAGTGATTCAATTGTACCAGTCAGCTTTTATATCGGGATAGAGACATGACCCCAAAATTTAAAAGCTTCGAATTAAAATGGAAATAGTATTTACATATCCAAATAGAACAACGAAAAAGGTATGTGGTGTTCATAAGATGTTCTACGCTTAAGCAATTGTGAGATCTAGATCCCTAGGGTATTCGGGCAGCATAGCCAGCAGAAGAGGCTCTTGTGCATCTTATGTCGTGTAGCGATTCTTGGCAGCTCTGTCATGCTTCTTTGCATCCTCCTGAGAAAAAAAATGGAACACAAATTTTAGTTCTTCACCTAGGGCTAATAAAAGAGAATGAATGATAAGAAAAAAAGCAACAAAAAAAGAAAAAAAAAAAATCTCTTTACATGGAATATAAATCCGATGGTGTCATTATAGTCCAGCAACTCCTTCCATTGTTTTCCAATGCTCAACTGCAAAATATATAGTTGAGGTCAAGAAATATATAACGTCTGAGCATTTGCTGATAACAGGTGAGAATGATCATATATTTTATTTCACTCTTCAATGTTTTGGGATAAGGTAGCAGACATACCCTCCACTGTCAAACAAGTCATGAGATATTCCAATTAACACAATTTGTAAATCAGTTCCTAGCTAATTAGAACATGCTATCAATAGGGTAAGAAAAACATACTTTTTCACAATAATATTTGAGCGTGATATAGCTATTCAAGCATGTCTGGTTCATTCAACAACCTAATACTCTGTGTCATGCTCATCTATTTGTTTTCAAGAAATAGGATCCAAAGCTGTACATGCCACCCAATAAGAAGAACATACAAGATAGTTTCCTCTATTGAATTTCAGATACAGGCAGACAACAAACAAGGCAAAAAAATTACATGAAGAACTTAACTACAAAGATTTGAAAAAAAGAAAAAAATCATTTTCGCAACAACTAATTACCTGAGAAGCTTCATTTGAAGCATTCTTTGTCCAAAGAGCTATTTTATCCTGCCTAGCTCTGACACTGACAACTGCTCCACAGATATCATCTCCGTGGTCAAACTGCTCTCCAATCATAGCCAGCAACTAAAAGAAGCAAATAAAGAAATAAGAGGCACTATCATATTATACTGCAGTCAGCGTTTAATTAATAGCTTGTAATAGTATAGGAACATACTGTATACAACCAAGAGGTATCTGATTTCCCTCTACCAAAGGTTACGGTCCACTTCCCCCCATTAGCACAAACAGGATCCTCCCATTTTGGCTCAATTTTATATTTGAAGCAATGAAAGTCAGCCCCTACAGCCAGCTTGCTTGGATGATGAATATTATTGTAAACACTGAAATTCAGGAAAAATTTCATGCTTGAGCTCATCACAACTATATACATATCAGAGAAAGACAACAGGAGGTGACACATCATATAGTTTGAGCAAGCAGCTGAATTCGTGGATATTAAAAAACCAAGCACACATTAATGATTTCTTAGATTCTAGTGCTCAAGAACGTGAATTTATCTTCATCCAAAATCCAATTCAGAAGAGTAATTCATTTTGAGACTCATAGCCATCAACACAAGCTCATGTAAAATAAATCTTGCTGTGCACAGGGACAAGCATACACATTACTCATCAAAAGAATGCTTCTGATCATATGGTTAAGAAATTTATCCAGCTTCCTAAATTTCTACTTCGGGTTATCCTATAAAATTGGCTACAAGCAACACAAGAAATTGAAGTAAAAGCCAATAGCCAACGCGCTCAGCCAAATCAACAACAGACACTTTCACAAACCAAAATTAACCTCCCCCCCCACCCCCCCCTTTTTTTTCTCTCTTCCCTTCTAATAACCCACCGCTCAATTTCTAATATCACTTAATATCCATCATATTGAATAATGCTTCACCAGTTTTTGATTCCTCTGAACAATAACAAACCTAATTAACCCACTTCACATTTTATGTTTTTTTTTTTTTTTTAAAAAAAAAAATGCTTCACACAAGTTTTTGATTCCTCTGAACAATAACAAACCTATATTTAACCCACTTCATTTTTTTTTTTTTTTTTAAAAAAAAAGAAGGGATCATTTGTGGTTAATCCAATGGCAACGAAAGGAAACATCTAATTATGCTCCCCTAAAGCAGCTCAAAAATCTACTTTCGTGCACACTACATATTCTATGACAAGTAGAGGGGAAGGGAGTAGAAAAGAAAAACAGATTAGAAGACAAGTATTTCATATGAAGCAATCTCACTGATTATTCAAGAAAATCAAGAATAAAAAGTATAGCATAATATAAAAACTAGACCTCGACTAAATGTCGGAAAAACTTCTCCCATTGGTCATTCAATTTCCAAAGATAAAGGAAAAATTGCAAGCCAAAAAAAAAAAAAAAAAATCCAATTTCAGTATAAACCAAATTATAGAATTCTTCTACTCATTCTTTGAATTTCCTTAATCTCCCTCAAGGATCATGTCCTAAAACAGAGAAAAGAGATGCTCAACGAGAAAGCAAATTCAGTAGATTTCCTTAATCAAATTCGTGGAATCTCAATTTCCCTCCCTGTACATCACTTTTACCGTCGATTACATAACCAAAACAAAAAGTAGACCTATAAACCAATCCGAACAAAATTAAAGAGATCAAAAAGATGTGAAAGCAATCAAGAAAGAAGAGGAACAAGATCCTTCACCTCCAGAACTCCTCGACAGTAGCAAAAGTATAGACAGAACGCATAGAACTTCCCCAGGTGGCTTGCTTAGACTTGGAAGAAGGGTTATCGAACCAGAACGTCCACTGGTGTTCGAGAGGGTGCGGCTGGTAAGTTACAGCTGTGGATTTCTCAACCGAAGAATCCTCGTCTCCCACGATCTCTCCTTCTTCCGGCTCATCATTGTTAACGTCGTCTTCTGCCTTAGGGATAGGGTTTGGTATAGGTGTTTCTCCAGTGGTTGTTGTCGACGACTTCTGTGCCTCTTCCACCACCATTGTTTGCATCAAACTTCTCTTCTTCTTGATTTCCTTTTCCTCTTTGCAGAATATCAGTTTTCTACGTTCATCTGCAGAGAAGGGGTTAGGTTACTATAGAGAGAGAGACGGATCCAGAATACATGGGTTAGAAATAGACCGGATCGGGTAAAACCGACAAGCGACAACCAACACATAGATGGGCAGAAATTTTCCGAAAGCCCGAATATCTGGGCCCTGTATTTTGATCGAGTTGTGGCCCATTTCTCTATTCTCAGATAAAAGTATTTAACAGCCGTTGTTATTATTGTTATTACTATTATTTATATTTAAAATTTGAATAGAAAATTATTTTTTGCACTATCTTTAGTTAATTAACATTTGAAATTTCTTATTGTGTTATATCTTTGGCATGTTTCAAAAATTTTTTAAGGAGCAATATAAATAAAATAAATGGTTAACATGAAAAAAAACATTTTGCCCCAAATGGTCAGCTTGATCCGTAAAAAAAAAAAAAAAAAAAAAAGTTTTTGAAGTGGAAATTAACAGGAAAAAGATAAAATCCTTCTAACTGGTTTCAAATTCCATTTCTAACCTTACACATAAAATTCGTATGAAAATACAATTTACTTTCATCGATTCAATCACCTAATTTATTTATTCTCGTAAGTAAATGGTCTAATTCACATTATATATTTCTTTTTCCTCCAATGATAAAACATCTAATTAAATATTAAGTTATCTAATATCATGTTGATTAAATGTTTATAAATAAATTTTTTATATGTTACTTGACTAATTCAATGTAATTACTTTTGAAATAAATCACTCTTTTATTAATTAGGAATTTCAATTTTTTATTCTTGTAGCTGAATAATTTTTGCTAGCTTAAGCTTTTTGTGATTGAGATAATAAAACTTGCACATTCTTTTGTAATATGTATATTTATATGGTTTTATACCCAACGCTTTTATACTTTCCATTAGCCAATAAAATAATAATTTCTACCATTCTTATGACCAGCTAATTAATTAATTAATTAATTATAATGTCACAGAACATGTGTGTATATAAATAAAACTAGTCAAGGCCAAATTTATTAGTCAAAACACATATCTTTCTGAATCCTTACTTACTAGGATCGAACTATATATATATATATAATATATAATTTCATGGATCAGATGAAGAGAATATTAATAAGTTTAGAACATATTTTCAATAAGAAGCTTTGTTTAATTCTAAAAGGAATATATTATATTAGTTAGCATATCAAACATATTAGCACAGAGCGCACTAATATTATTGAACTATTTTGTTATTTTCTTTTGTAAAAGACATATCCATCTGGGCAGATTGTACAGAGGAGAAGAACTAAGATGTTATAAGTAATTTTTTGAAAGAGTATATATATATATAATTTCATGGATCAGATGAGAGATATTAATTAAGTAGAACATATTTTCAATAAGAAGCTTTGTTTTAATTCTAAAAAGGAATATATTATATAGTACATCAAACATATTACACAGACCACTATATTATTGAACTATTTTTGTTATTTCTTTTGTAAAAGACTATATCCATCTGCAGATTGTACAGAGGAGAAGACTAAGATGTTATAGTAATTTTTTGAAGAGGAAATATATATAAAACATAGAGGATGGTAATTAATTTGCAGGATGAGCAAGATTAATCTTCATATGCTCGAGGAATGATTTTCCATTGAGCTTACGAGAAAAGAATTCTTTGAAATATTGTTCCATCCCAACTCTTTTGAAGATTGGCGGATTATCTGGGTTAATGAGACTCATTACAGGTCCAACCTCTGCCTCAACTTTTGGGTTCACAAAAAATGCTATAGAAATCCTTTCTTTTTCTGAATTTACTACTACCTTGTGCTCAATGCTATTGTACCTCCCATTGCTTAAAATCTGAAAAAGAAGAGATTAAAAGCAAGTCCAATGTCAAATAATTAAGTCAATGTTCAATAACTTTAAAACATTATTTAAAAAAAAGAAAAGAAAATCCATGTGTCTTGTCCTGGATTATAGGTACACCCTCATATATATCTTTACTATTTTTGAAAAATGAAACTTAGCCAACAAAAAGTAAACTTCTAGCGTTTCCGACTAGAAAAATTAATGCAAGACTAGATTCAATAAATCACGTGTGTTTTTGTTATTTATATTGATATATCTGTCAGAGAAGTGAGAAAGCAATTAAAATGAGAGAGTGAAATATAACCAACCAACCTCAAGAATGTCTCCTACGTTCACTACAAGTGAATTTGGAAAGAAGGTCACAGGACTCCATTTCCCATCTTTTTTAATGTGAAGACCATCCACTCCATTGACTTGGTTAAGTATTGTCAGCCCAGTTGCGTCTGAATGAGGAGTTATGCCTACAACGAGCTCTGGTTGTGGACATGGAGGATAGTATGTCATCCTTATTGATTGCATTCCATCATCAAACATATCCTCCATTTCCTTTTCGTCTATCTTTAAAGCTTCTGCTAAATACCCAAAAAGCTTCCTGGAAAGCTTTTGTAGTTCCAGTATGTAACTTTCCAAGTTATTTCTGCAATAGCAAGAAAATATTTAAATACTCTTTGGGTGTAACTTAATTAGACTGGTATTACTATTCAAACTGCTATCCTGAGAGATGAATTTGCAGCAGGTTATTATAGGTAAAACTGAAACACGAAAAAAATAAACCAAAAATAAAAATTAGAAAAGGAAAAACATACCTGAGAGATGAAGGGAGCTCTGGAAGAAGGTGAGGCTTTCTTCTATGAATAGGGTTTGTTATAAGATAGAATCTATCACCCCAATCAAGTTTTCCTCTTAATCTGGAGGCAGTTCCATAGCCTTCAACATCACCATCTGGTCTTATCGTGTATTTCATTTTCTCTTCCAAAGGAAGTTTGTAGAATTCTTCAATATCATTTTTGAGATTTTCCATCAGCAAAGAACTAATTTCATGGTTCACCAACTGTTCATTTAAACCATACATAAATCTCAAAACAATTAGATGTTGACTCTATCTGCACTTTCTGTTGTTAATATCACATATATAAGACATGAACAACAAAACAAAAAATTAATAACCTGGAAGATGCCCCATTCCTTGCATGTAGAGTGGAGTTTTTCAAGTTCTGAATCAGTAGAAAGCAACAGTTTCAGGTCAATAATGGGTAATGATATTGGAAAGGAAGCAGAATCGAAGGATTGTTGATCAGACTGAACATAGTTTTGTGGGACAGAGAGGATAGGCTTTTTTATGAGCTCCTGAACACTAATCGCTGCTTGGAAGTTCTCATCAAGGCTATTACCCAGATGCGATGAGGATGCCATTTTGCTTATACAACTTAAGATTGAAGCTATAAATAATTAAGGTTAGTGCATGCTTATATAGCCACAAAAATAAATGATTTTAACAAGAGTTATCAATAATAGACTTTTGAACTGTGAATGGCCATCTGTCATACTGCAAATAATCATATTGCCATATATATGTCATGCTGTAAATCACCAAATTTCTAACATCAAATAAGAAATATCTTTAGAGTTATTCTCTTACATATATAATTTTTTTTTTACAATAATTAATGTTATAAAAATGCTTAAACCTATAGAAACTTCAAAGTTTTCTATTTAAATTATACATAATTTGTATTATGAACTGAATTCAATGGATAGAATGGTAGAGCAAATTAATGTCATTTAAGGAAGGGATAGGCTGTAGTTGACATTGTTGTTGTAGCAACTCGAACATTCAATTAACTAAACTTAGTAGAAGGGGACGGCACATGTTCAGAAACTAGCTAGCTAGCCATTTATTTATTTATTATTTATTTTTATATTTATAATCAAAGGGTCTAACAAAAAATAGTATCTTCGAACTTTGCTTCTTCAAAAAAAAAAAAATAATAATAAATAAATAAAGTTGCGAGTTATTAAAATTGCACCATTTGTTTATCAATTGCATCATCTTAAAATTATTAATTACATCTTATGATAAAAATATGGTAAAATTATAACAACACCCAAGTATATGATATTTTTCAAAGGAAAACTGCATTAGAATTAGGGGCCACTCTCCCAAAAGATCAAAAAATAATTATTTCCTTAGCATAAAATTACATTGTGCCCCAAAAAATTTAAGAATTTTTTTTATCAGTAAATTAATTTTTTTTATTAACACAAGGTAACTAAATCCAAGACATCAGACTTCTCTCTACACCCAAATCTAACCTAAAAATGTTAAGTAAAACAACCCGAAACCCAAAAAGATCAAAATAGAACAAACAAGAATAACTCCTTGTCTTGGGTTAGGAAAAGAGAGTACATGAACAAAAAGAAATCCAAACCAAAATTTAAATCATCTACTGCCTCAATTCTTATTTCTCCTATTATGGCAGAAACTAAAATGAATTAAAGATGAGACAAGAGAGTCTAATTTATTAAAATGTTTCCATTAATGCGAATGTCTCTTTTCCCAAATTTCAACTTCTAATTTTGCCCTAATGTTTTTGCATTTTAAAATGATTAATCAATTTATAGTTTTCTTTATAACATAAAAATTTTTGAAGAATTAAATATAGTAATAAGTAGAATAGGGATGAAAGAAGAACAAATAAAGCTGTCCTCATTCTAGCTTTAGCAAGATAAACGTGAGCTAAATATAATAATTTGATTTGAGTCCACTCTTACTCTTAATGGCATTATATGTTTTTTCATGTGTTTGGAGTTATATCTCCGTAACGCACCAAGTTAAAACCTGTTCATTTGGTGTATTCCGCAATAATAACGTGCTAATTTAACTTTTAAGTCATGATTATAATCTAATTTCCAAATTTAATTTAAATTTTAAATAACAAAACAATTAAGAAGAAATAATTAGTAGTACCATACATGTGAAAAAATAAATATACCAAATTGCTAATTGATAAAAAAAAAATTCAGCTGCAACCCGCAAAGCTCTTCCAATGACTATTTTATTAACATATATAGATTTGAATTTTATTAATATTACTATTTTAGATAGATAACGGTAAAGCCAATGACTATTTTTTTATTGGCAATTGTTCTTCTTGTGTTGGACCACGAGCTAACATAATACCAACTCCAAGAAAATAAAACAAAAAATAGAAGGAATAATCCCATTAGCTTTATTACAACGTATATATAGTTAATCTCAAATTAAATTTTTAAATATATTTTAATTGGAATTTTTACCCAAAAATTAATTGGACCAAATTTTTAAATATCACAAGTGTGTTAATCAAGTTATTAGACGAGAATGATTAATATATTTTTACGGAAAGAAAATCACATCACTAATTTTTTTTTATTATTATTTATTTTTCACGCATGTTGATCAATTTATTTAAAAAAAAAAAAAACTAAAATTGATCTTTTGGTTAACGTTTTGATTAACTAAAATGTTTTAAAGATATTTTAGATGACGTACAATTTAGATAAAGTGTGAAATATCTAAATTTCTAAAGAAAATTAGAGTTGCTATATAAATGTTTCCTGCGTTATCTATTTGCACACGTCACCATTGCATAAGAGTTGCTTTTTTAAACCTAAGATTACGTGTGAACTAAGGCGTTTCCTAAGACCACTATTAGCGAACACGTGCTTAATTACTAGTTTCTAGTCATTTGTAATGACGTTTAAGGTTAGATTAGAAGCATATGGTTTGAAATTCCTTATTTAACAGCCAAAACACGTTTAGAATAAAGACTTTGCAGTACAAATCGGTCTGAATTGTTCAAAAAACCTCATTGTCAACTCGTCATGGATGACGAGAATTTCCATAATCAATCTCTTGGCCAAATGGATGGTTAAGATACAGATATTGACTTTCTAAACAAACTTTTTACCCGTTAAATTAGGATAAAGACTGTAATTAGATTAAATAAAAAATATTAATATATTATTTAAGTAAAAAAAATTGAGATTAAGATAAACTTCTTCTAGAACTAACGACCAGAACATGCAGTTTATTGTAGTACAATTTTGTTTACATTTACTCTCATAAAATAATGTTTTTTCCTTGAATTATTGGTCTGGTCACTTAGGTCCTCGATCGCTTCCTTATTATTTTTTTTCAAATTCAAAATTATGATCCTTCATATTTTAAATTTGCTTATATTTATACTATTCGGCATTAAAAATATTTTAAAATGAAATATTATTTTAGTTTTGAGTATTCAAAATAAATTATTTATGGTGTAATAATATAAATTGTTCCGCGGAATTCAACCCAATGCAATGCAAATTTGAAAATTGCATTTCATAATTCAAGCTAAAGATCATTCTCAAAAGCAAAAAAAAATTCAAGTCTCATAGAATTTAAACGAAAATTTTGCCTAAATTGATGGAGGATATTCTTTTATAATAATAAAAAAAAAGGTTTAGGAACATCAATTAATGAATGAGATTATTAATAAAATACTTAAACAAGTGATTTCAAAGGTTGGACATTATCATTAATTTGAAATCTTGTAGGTAATGTAATGCTTTATGTATTGCAATTAGCTACTTATCTCGTAATAAATAATGTGTTTAATTAAAAATTTAAATTTACACTTTTCATTTTTTTGTGATATCGAAATAAAAAAAAAGCATGCTCGGTAGATGCACAATAGATATCGAAAATTATATATAAGACAATTCTGTCATTTTTCTTATCACATGCATTGACTTTTATTCGATTTTTAATATTTTATATATGACATTTCATTTTTAATATGTCACCCTAATTAGATGTCCATATCAAAAATAGCGACGGTGATATTGAAATCCTAAAAATAATAAATGGAAATAGATTAAAGGTAGTATGATAACCGGTGAATATGATGAAAGAAAAAAGAATTTTGGATCCACATACATTTAAATATGATATTTATATAAAACTTTTATAATTAAATTTTAAACCCTTAACTTTAAAGATAAAATTTTCATTATTTAATTATCAAATTCTACATAAAAATACCACGTTGGATGGAGATCTTTTCAATTTCTTACCGATAATAATCATGATTATTATTATTATTAATTCCCTTCTGATTGAGAATCTCTCCAAGAGAAAATTAAAAAGTTTTTGGAAAAAACATATAAACATGTCGACAAGACCGCAGCAAACAAAACAGGATTAGACCACACATAATAATTTTTTAAATCAGAATATCATAAAGAAATACTATAATTAAATAATGAAAATGGACAGTACATGGAACGTGGCTCAAACGTGTCCACTAGTTAGTGCCTTTTTTTTATTTTATTGGATGATTAAAATAATTTTATTTTAGTAAAAGATCATTAATTTTATTTTATAAAATATTCAATAATGTTTATAGTTCGTTAAAAGAGCAAAATTAGCCGTATTATGTTGCGGCCCGCAACTCGTAGGTATGCAATTGCATTTTTGCAGTTTTTTCTTCTGCGCTGCCTCAACGAGACTTGAGTGTGCAAAGAGTTTTAAACAATTAGTTTAAACGTATAGATTAAGTATTGAAAACCAATAGTTACTGTTTAAAATTTAAGATTTAAAATTTTAAGTGCTCAATAATAAATATTGAAATTTCTAAATTAAAAAATTACTTGAAAACCAAGTTATTATATTTTATATAATTGTTAACTTTATCCTTCGAGGAAATTTTAATTTGATTGAAATTTTTAAGTGGAAATATGTTTTATCAAATATTTTAAAGTTAAATAGAATTACAAATTTTTTAATTTTAAGTTTTGAATATCTATATAATATATAAAAGCAAAGCAGTTTACATTATATGAAAGTCAAAAGTGTAAACTTCTAAAATTACCAATTGTGAGGAGGAACAGTAGAGACCAATAAGTTTGACTAATTATTAAAAATTAAAAAACAAAAAATAGAAATAGTAGAACCAGCAATTAAATTTTGACTAACAATTAATTATCACAAATATTTTTTACAAAATCAATCAAACTAGATCTTTATATTTCTATAGTAGGTACCAACACTAATATATACTTACAGCTTTTTATTTTCTTTATTTTTCATTTTTTAACATTTCTCCAACTTTCTTTTTATACGGAAAAATACAGATATAACCATTTTTAAAAAGTAGGACATTCACGCGTTTAAGATACAATACACTAAATAAATAATACATTAATATTTTAAATAATAAATAATTATTTATAATAAATAATAAATATAAAAGAAAAAAAATTGATTTCTTATTTCAATGACACAAAACCAAAATTTCAAAAATAACACTTCATTTTTTATTGGTAATAAAAAAAAACATGATTGATTAGTCTGGTGTATTGTGCTCATATAACAGGAGCTAGTTTGCACGGACATGAGACACGAGATACAAAAACATGTGAGATACGACAATTTTTAAAAAAGGCAGGACATTCACACATTTAGTAAACAATATACTAAATAAGTAATACTACATTAATATTTATAATAAATCATAAAGATGAAATAAAAAACACTAAATTTCTTATTTCAATGACACAGAAACAAATTAAAAAAAAAACACTTCATTTTTATTGGTAATAAAAAAACCTTGGTTTTGTGGCTGCATATAAGCAGGAGCCTAGTTTGCACGGACATGAGAGCACGTTAGTAGATTACAAAAACATGTGAGATACGACAATTTTTAAAAGGCAGGACATTCACACATTTAGTAAAGCAATAATACTAAATAAGTAATAACAGCATTATATTTATAATAAATTCATAAAGATGAAATAAAAAACACTAAATTTCTTATTTCAATGATCACAGAAACAAATTAAAAAAAAAAGCAAAAACACTAAATTTCTTATTTCAATGACACAGAAACAAATTAAAAAAAAAACACTTCATTTTTATTGGTAATAAAAAAACCTTGGTTGATTAGTTTAATATATTGAGTGCTCTCATATACAAGAAGATAGATTGCACGGATACGGGATATGAGATACAGGTGCGTACGAGATACGATAATTTATAAGAAATGTAGAACATCCACACGCTTAGGACGTAATATACTAAATAAATAATACACTATTATTTTAAATAAATAAACAATGTTTTAAAACAAATCATAAACATAAAATAAACAACACTAAATTTCTTATTTCAATGACAAAAAAATAAATAAAAAAACTTCATTTTATAACCTTGGTTAATTAGTTTGGTGTATCGAGTAGTCTCGTATATCAGGAGCTAGATTGTATGGACATGAGACTCGAGACAGAGGAATGTAAGAGATGCGATAATTTTTAAAAAAGATAAGACATTCACATGCTTAGGACATAATACATTAAATAAGCAATATATTAATATTTCAGACAAATAAAGAATCATTTATAATAAATCATAAACCTAAAACAAAAAATACCTAACTTCTTAATTCAACGATACAAAAACACACTTAAAAAAAAACACTGGTTGATTAGCTTGGTGTATAGAGTAGTCTCATATACCAGGAGTTAGGTTTTACGGATATGAGACACGAGATACAGAAACATACAAGATATGATAATTTTTTAAAAGGTAAGATATCCACACTCTTAGATCACACTACACTAAATAAGTAATACATTAATATTTCAAATAAATAAACAATCATTTATAATAAATCATGAAAATGAAATATACTTGATTTCTTTCTTTTAATGACACAAAAAAAAAAAAAAAAAAAAAAAAAATATACTTTATTTCTTTCTTTTAATGACACAACTTAAAAAAAAAAAAAAAAAAAACACTCATTTTTGATTGGTGATAAGAAAAAATCTTACATTAATTAGGCCTTGGTTGTATAATTAGTAAGTCTCCTATACCAAGAGTTAGATTGCCAACGAAACACGAGACAAGAGATATGAGAAGCTATACATGATTCAAACAATTGTTAAAAAAGGTACTGAAATCTAACTTAAGACACACACTACACTTAAATAAGTAATTAAATAGTAATTTCAAATAAATATAATAAATCATGAACATAAAAAAAAAAAAAAAAAAAAAAACACTTCATTTTTTATTGGTGATAAGAAAAAATCTTAATTAATTAGCTTGGTGTATATAGTAGTCTCCTATACCAAGAGTTAGATTGCACGAACACGAGACACGAGATATGAGAATATACATGATACAACAATTGTTAAAAAAGGTAGAATATCTAACTTAAGACACACTACACTAAATAAGTAATAAATTAATATTTCAAATAAATATAATAAATCATTAACATAAAATAAAAATACTTAATTTCTTATTTCAATATAATTAGTTAAATTCTCAAAATTATTATCACTATTGAAAAATATATCAATAATATGTATGCATTTTTTAATATAGTTCATATCATGTATGACTTTTCCTATTGCATATCTTATAAAATGTTTCGCAAGATACTTAAGAAGACATATTCCAGTATTGTAACTTTTCAGCACATCTCAATGAGATACAAATTATCATTTTATTATGTGATTTTACTAGTTTTGAATCATGTTATAAAATATTATTTTATCTTTTAATATTGCTCCGCACATCGCGTAGGTTGCGCAGGTTTTAGTACTAATTATTATAAAGTACCATGTTAATATGTAAATTGACCCGAATATGCCGTGGATGGAAATAGGGGTGAGCAAACTTTGGAAAAAATCAAAAAGCGAATCAAACAAAATTATTTTCAGTTTTTGATTCGTTTATTCAGTCTTTAGATTCGGTTTTGGTTAAAAATTTTCATTTTTTTTGTTTTTGGTCTTTGGATCGGTTATTCCAAAATATTTATTTTCTAAGTAAAATTAAACTATTTGACCAAACCATTATTTAAGAAACCGAACTAACCAATTTAGTTCGATTTTTAAAATTATTTTGGTTTAATTTGATTTAAAAGAAAATCATTTTTAATTTTCAGTTTTATAGTTTGATTAGGAATCGAACCACCCATTTGCACACCCTTGATGAAAGCAACCAAAAGAAATTAGTGAAGTATTTTTGTGGTAATTAACCGGCTATGTTTGGACGAAGTTGGACCGAAAGTGGCCTGAGGTTGAAAATTAAATGGATCTGAAAATGGATCTGACAGGGCCCAGATAGGTATAAAAGCAATATATCCTATCATGGGCCTTTATTCCTGAATTTAAGATTCTGGGCCGCTTTGGATCATTGTCGGATGATCTATTTTCTGTTTTAATTGCAAAAAGACCCTCAAGTTTTGAGAAAGACCAATTTGAATGGCAACTTGGAATAGTCTATAATAAATTGAAGGCCAGGATCTGTTAATTTCATGGATTCCCCCGAACAACTGCCAAAATCAGTATTATATAGTTTTCACTCTCATCGAAGAAGATGAGTTTCTCTCTCTCTTTTTCTTGTTTTCTTGAACTAAAAAGCTTGAACATTCAGCTTTGAAAGGAAAGGAAAACAGAGCTGCCGTATCCAACACAGCTGATAATGGAATCATCTTCTTTAGAAGCAGTTAACTTTGGAAGATCTATAATAGTACCTAGTGTTCAAAACCTGGTAGAAAAAGAGTCCCTTGTTAAGATCCCACCTCGGTATGCAAGATCCGAGCAGGATTGCCCAATTATTTCCAGTGATGGGTCGTTGACTTCATCAGTTCCGGTCATCGATCTTCAAAAATTGGTTGCTGGAGATTCTATAGATTCCGAATCGAAAAGATTGGATGCTGCCTGCCGAGAATGGGGATTTTTCCAGGTACCCAATTTCTTGCTACAAATTTTGGTATCTAATTCAGTCAGCATTATTCTATTCTTTTATTACTTGACAAAATTTTGATTAAGAACAGATTGTAAACCATGGAGTCGACACTAATTTGTTGGAGGACTTCAAGTTAGAAACTAAGAATTTCTTTAAACTTCCTTATGAAGAGAAGAAGAAGCTGTGGCAGCAACCAGACAATCATGAAGGTTTCGGGCAGCTCTTTGTAGTATCAGAAGAGCAAAAACTAGACTGGTCAGACATGTTTTATGTTACCACTCTTCCTCAACATCTAAGAAAAGTTGACCTCTTTGACAAACTCCCTCTAAGCCTCAGGTTTCTGTCTCATTTATTTTCATACTCAATATAAATACAAATGCTCATTTTAGTGATATTAATTCGATTTTATGGAATTTAATATGAGCAAATTAAGTTTTATGTGCAGGGAGAGTTTGGAGACTTATGGTAGTGAAATGAGAAAATTAGCCATGGCAATATTATGTCACATGGCAAAAGCTCTAAAGATGGATGTTGAGGAAATGAAAGAATTATTCAGTGATGGTGTTCAATCAATGAGAATGAATTACTATCCGCCATGTCCTGAACCAGAAAAGGCTATTGGTTTCACTCCTCATTCTGATGCTGATGCTTTAACAATTTTGCTTCAGCTTAATGAAACAGAAGGATTACAAATTCGAAAAGACGGGAAATGGATTCCTGTTAAACCACTTCCTAATGCTTTTGTTGTCAACATTGGAGACATTATGCAGGTGATAAAATTTTCAGTTTGTTTTATATTGATATATGAAACATATAATAAAGACATCATAATAGAGAAAGGAAAATTGTGCTGTTATTGATGTTTGAATCTTTGATATTCCTGCGCAGATTGTGAGTAATTGTGTTTACCGGAGCATTGAGCACAGGGCAACAGTAAATTCAGCAAAGGAGAGGCTCTCTGTTGCAACATTTTATAGTTCAAAGCTGGACTCTGTTTTAGGCCCTGCAACCAGTCTCATTGGTCCACATAATCCAGCAGTGTTTCGACAAGTACCAGTGGAGAAGTATTTTAAGGAATTTTTTGCTCGAAAATTGAATGGCAAGTCATATCTTGACTTCATGAGGATACAAGGTCAATAAATATGTATTCATAATATGAAAAGAAGTTGAATTTTTAGCTGTTGTTGTTGCATTCATACTATGTGGAATTAATTATAAATAGGGACTAAAGGATTACAGAAGGATTGTTTTTCAATGAGGCAGTCCAATTGCCTGATGCTGCCTGTTTGAGATTGCAAGATGCAAAACAGTATTGCCTTCATCATCCTTCCAGTCCAGGACCTGGCAATAGTAGGCCAGCTCGCTATCAGTAGGCCACGTTGTTGCATAAACGATGATCTGGTGGCTGATGTGGCCAAGGTTAAAGGATGACGTGGCATTCAAAAGCCAGCTGGCGTTCTTCGTGCCACGTGGCCTGTCAGATGACATGGACGACACTGACGTGGCTGAAAGCAGCACGTGGCTAAAACCTAAGGTTGACATGGTTATGTTATATATGACGTGTAATTATATGGGTGACGTTTTCGGAGGTTACCTTGTTTTTACGGATGTCCATGTGAGTGGGGTGACGTGGTGCTTTTTCAGGACAACGCGCAATCAGACAGATACCTCTAAAACGACATCATTTAGCTAAGATTAGCGTTTTTAAAAAATAGATGTTTCTTTCGTTTACGAACAAGCATACTTGGTGAACCAGAAATGCTAGATTTCACGGAAGGAGGTGTTTGATGTACGATAAAAAATTAAAAATGATGCCGACCAGACTAATTTTAGAATTCCAAATTAAATTTCCGATACAAAGCTTAATTAAATAAAGTTAATTTCAGTAAGGGGTTTTGATCTGATATTGATGTTGAATTGCATGCATTCATATTCTTGAAAAGATTAAAAGTTGCAGCAGCTGCATATCACTTGGCTTTTACTACTTTTTGTGAAGCTGAAAGAGGAATCAAACTCATCTCTCTTTCCTTGTTTAAAGCATAAATTTTTGGCTGTTTAATGATAACAAGCCATTGATCTTTAAATTGTTCTTTTATTAGTGCCAGCAGCCAGCAACATATAAAAGAAAAAAAAAAAAATACAACAGCTGATTATTTTGTCATATTGTTGAAGCTCATCCATTTATAAATTTGCTTTGAAGAATAAATAAAATTCTAAATTAATCAGAAGAAGATCGCAAGTCATGTAACTCGACTTCTTGAGAAAAGCAGATCTGGAATTAAGATATTCATTTATTAATCAAATGGGTTATTATTATATGTTTTGGGATTTCGTAAAAGGACAAAATTAGGTTTCGTTGTCGTATTGTTAATGCTCATTGAGCTCTATTTATCCTCATGCAAGTAACAAGAACATAGTATTCAGATGCTGTAGCAGATAAGGTTGGTAATGGATTCATCAACACTAGGAACAGTTAACTTAGGGAAGTCAATTATAGTACCTAGCGTTCAAAAGCTGGTAGAAGAAGGATCTCTCCTCAAGATACCACCTCGATATGCAATACTTGATCAGGACTCTCCAACTGTTTTCGGCGATGGGTCTTTGCTTTTATCGGTTCCGGTCATCGATCTTGGAAAATTGGTAGCCGGAGATTCCATGGATTCTGAATTGGAGAGGCTGGATGCTGCTTGCAAAGAGTGGGGTTTTTTTCAGGTACTATAATATAATTTGACTTCCGACTCTTTTATTTTATCATCTATTTTTATTGATTCATTAAACTTTGACAAAACTAGATTGTGAATCATGGAGTGGGCACTGATTTGATAGAAAGCTTCAAGCTAGAAGTGAAGAATTTATTCAAACTTCCTTTTGAAGACAAGAAAAAGCTGTGGCAGCAACCCGACAATTTTGAAGGGTTTGGGCAGCTCTTTGTGGTATCAGAAGAGCAAAAGCTAGACTGGTCAGACATGTTTGGTCTCCACACCCTTCCTCTCAATGTCAGGAACAATGATTTTTTCAACAAAATCCCTCCAATCCTCAGGTTTCTAACACATCCCAAAAGTTATTTGATTCAATTGCAATACCATTGAGATAAAGATGATTTTTTTTTTTTTTCTGTATTTTTGTGGCAGAGAGACTTTGGAAACTTATGCTACTGAAATGAAAAAGCTTGCCATAAAAATTTTAGGCCAGATAGCGAAAGCTTTAAAGATGGATACCGAAGAAATGAAAGAGTTAACTAATGATGGTTACCAATCAATGAGAATGAATTACTATCCTCCATGCCCTGAACCAGAAAAGGCCATAGGTCTTACTCCTCATTCTGATGCTGATATTTTAACAATTCTGCTTCAACTCAATGAAATTGAAGGGTTACAGGTTAGAAAAGAAGGAAAATGGATCCCTGTTAAACCGCTTCCAAATGCTTTTGTTGTCAACATAGGGGACATGATGGAGGTACGTAAAAAAACATCTTTACATTGTTCTGCAAAGTTATCTGTAAAATTTATAGTTGCCTTTCAAACTTTTGTTTGTAGATCGTGAGCAATGGTGTATATCGGAGCATTGAACACAGGGCAACTGTGAATTCAACAAAGGAGAGGATCTCTGCTGCAACATTCTACACTCCAAAGCTAGACGGTGTTTTAGGCCCTGCAGCCAGTCTAATTGGTGCTCATAATCCAGCAATCTTTAGGCAAGTTCAGGTGGGTAAGTACCTAAAGGAATTTTTTGCACGAAAATTGGAGGGCAAGTCCTACCTTGAGTGCATGAGAATAGAAGATGAAGAAAACAGAATTTGAATCAAAAAATGGTTGAACTCGGTTCTGGGAATCCAATGCAAGACTAGTTTTCGATACCCATATGCATTAGGTTCTTTTCGAAACTGTAACATATTAAAATCTATATTATTATTATTATTATTATTATTAGTATATAAACAGTGTCATCTGATATATATACTCCTTAATTCTAAATCTTGTTTATCTTATCATCCATAATAGTAATTTCTTGAGGAGTTTTAAAAAGAGAATTTATAGTTAAATATTTATTTCACTATTCATAATTAATTATTAATTTTTAAACGAAACAGACTTGTTGACTAATGAAGCATATGAAATCACATGGAATACCGAATATATATATATATATATATATATATATAATTTTCTGAGGAGTTTTTAAAAGAGAATTTATAGTCTAAATATTATTTCACTATTTTCCATAATTAATTATTAATTTTTTAAACGAAACAGACTTGTGACTAATGAAGCATATGAATCACAATGGAATACCGAATATATATATATATTTATCATATAGTATATATATAGCAATTTGGAAAAAAAAAAAAGAAGAAAAGTGGAAACTATACCGTTTTTTCAGATCAGAACTTGTTAGGTGGATTTCCCAATTTCTTAGGTCTTGACCCATTACGTTTATGTGGCGAACTTGGCCCTGTGGACCTCTAGCAGTTCTGTCTTCATGAAGAGTTGGGCCAAGACCACAGAAGCCCTAGTACCTGTCGTTGGACCGTGATTAGCTAATAATAACATTGCCCCAAACGTTATCAAAAACTATTCCAACTTTGTTAAGGTTTTGCAATTTCACTGTATTTTTATTCAACCTGTCAGTTTTTTATCATAATTTCACATTTTTGTATTAACCAGGCATCCTTCAATCGCAACTGATAATGAAATTACAGATAAAAAAAGTGATTTTATATTCCTTTTTTAATTGTAAATATCCTTTGAATATCAAAATTTATTCAGATCTAGTGAGGTGGACACAGTTTTATAGATTTTAGAAATATTGATTATAGCAATTGGAAAAAAAAAAAAGAAGAAAAGAAAACTATACGTTTTTCAGATCAGATTGTTAGGTGGATTTCCAATTTCTTAGGTCTGACCCATACGTTTATGGGCTGAACTTGGCCCTGTGGACCTCAGCTAGTTCGGTCTTATGAAGAGTTGGGCCAAGACCCACAGAAGCCAGTACCTGTCGTGGACCGTGATTAGCTAATAATAACATTGCCCAACGTATCAAAACATTCCCAACTTTGTAAGGTTTTGCAATTTCACTGTATTTTTATCAACCTGTCAGTTTTATCATAATTTCAACATTTTGTATTAACAGCATCCTCAATCGCAACTGATAATGAAATTACAGATAAAAAAAGTATTTATATCCTTTTAATTTAAATATCCTTTGAATATCAAATTTATTCACATCTAGTGGGTGACACATTTATAGATTTAGAAATATGATATTTGAGACAAAAAAAATTAAAAATTTATTCATTTTTTAAAAATTAATAATAATTTGACTATATTATGAATTCAAAAAATTACTGCAATTTAGATTTTTCATGCTTAAAATATAGCTAATATAGAAATTTGTAACTAATAATTTAAAATTTTATTCCATGCTTGGAGATTTTTTACTAAGTAATAGAAATTTATATTATTAAATTATTAATACGCATATTTATTTAAAAATTAAAATTTAATATGTGCAACATTATTTTTTTAGATTAATAGAATTGTTTTTAAATTTTTATCAAAGTATTTGAAGATGATGAATTTTTTTTTGTTTGTAATTACGTCTTTAATTGTAATAGATGATTCTATTGTTTAAAAATATTAAATTGAAATAAAATTGAAACGAAGATTAAAATATGGTGAAATTGTAAACTTGTGTAAAGTTGAGAGTATTTTGATATATTAGGTTTAATATATTGAATGGTAACCTTTTCGTAGTGGATATAAGATTTGGAATGATATATTCATAAATATATTAATCGAATGGGTCATTATTATATTTTGAAATTTCATACAAATTGACTTTCTTTGTATTTTTCCTCAAAAAAGGAAAAGAAAAAAACTTTCTTTGTCGTTTTATTAATGCTCCTTCAGCTCTATGCTTTTCTAAATGACAAGAACGCAATGATTAGCTCCTACAGCAGAAAAGGTTGGTAATGGAGTCACCAAAACTAGAAGCAGTTAACTTAGGAAAATCTATAATAGTGCCTAGCGTCCAAAAGCTGGTGGAAGAGGGATCTCTATTCAAGATACCACCTCGATATGCAATACTTGATCAGGACTTTCCAACTGTTTCTGGCGATGGGTCTTTGCTTTTATCGGTTCCGGTTATCGATCTTGAAAAATTGGTTGCCGGAGATTCCATGGATTCTGAATTGGAGAGGTTGGATGCTGCTTGCAAAGAGTGGGGTTTCTTTCAGGTACTATAATATAACTTGATTTCCGACCCTTTTTTTTTATCATCTATTTTTATTGATCCATTGAACTTTGATAAAACTAGATTGTAAATCATGGAGTGAGCACTGATTTGATAGAAGGTTTCAAGCTAGAAGTGAAGAATTTATTCAAACTTCCATTTGAAGACAAGAAAAAGCTGTGGCAGCAACCTGACAATTTTCAAGGGTTTGGACAGACCTCTGTAGTATCAGAAGAACAAAAGCTAGACTGGTCTGACAGGTTTGCTATTAACACCCTTCCTCTCACTGCCAGGAACAATGATCTTTTCAACAAAATCCCTCCAACCCTCAGGTTTCAAACACATCCCAAGAGTTATTTTTATTCAATTGCAGTACTATCGAGATACGGATTAAATTTTTTTTTTTCCTTTTTTACAGAGAGATTTTGGAAACTTATGCTAGTGAAATGAAAAATCTTGCCATAAAAATGTTAGGCCTGATGGCAAAAGGTTTAAAGATGGATAGCGAAGAAATGAAAGGGTTAACCAATTATGGTTTACAAGTAATCAGAATGAATTACTATCCTACATGCCCTGAACCAGAAAAGGCCATCGGTCTTACTCCTCATTCTGACGCTGCTATTTTAACAATTGTGCTTCAACTCGATGAAACTGAAGGGCTACAGGTTAGAAAGGAAGGAAAATGGATCCCTGTTAAACCGCTTCCAAATGCTTTTGTTGTCAACATAGGAGACTTGTTGGAGGTAACAAAAATTTTAATCTTGTTCTGCACAGTTCTCTGAAAAATTTGGAGTTGCATATGTTGCCACTGTCATGCTTCAACCTTTTGTTTGTAGATTGTGAGCAATGGTGTATACCGGAGCATTGAACACAGGGCAACTGTGAATTCAACAAAGGAGAGAATCTCTGTTGCAACATTCTACACTGCAAATCTAGACGGTATTTTAGGCCCTGCAGCCAGTCTTATTGGTCCTCATAATCCGGCAATCTTTGATCAAATTCAGGTGGAGAAGTACCTAAAGGGATATTTTACTCGAAAATTGGATGGCAAGTCCTTCCTTGAGTGCATGAGAATATAGAAGATGAAGAAAACAGAATTTGAATCAATAAATTGATGAGCTAGCTAGGTCCTGGAATGCCAATATGCAAGACTAGTTTTCAGAACCATATATGCATTAGGTTCTTTTAAAATCTGTAAAATACTAAAATCTATATTGTTATCATATAAACAGTATTATGAAATAAGAGGATTGAAAAGTTCCACCAAGATGTTTCGATTCAGTTTGTATTCTACTAAATTATTATCTTTTATTGTAACCTAAAAAAGTTACTGCCTTTAATGAGAGATTTACAGCTGAATAACTTTGAAGATGAATTTAACTATGCATGTTTGGTTGATTATTTTAGAATATGTCCATTACAATAACAGACATGCATGGACACTAAGATAAGAGGGAATCCATGTTAAAACGTTCAGGAATATTTTCCTTACAGGAGAGGGAAACTTTTCCCTGTTTTTGAACGACAGGGAATGTTTCCTCTCATTGACGAAAAGATTTGATTTGCAGAGTTATGAGTAAGGTGACACTGTAGCTTTCTTGTGAAATTCTACTTTGGCAGAGTTATGAGTAAACAGTTTTTGGCAGTACATGAACACTATAACAAATTCTACTTTTTTTTTTTTTTTTTAATGTGGTGTAACAATTAAAATTTTTTGTTCAATTGTTAATTCTAGCTGGATTTTGTAATCTGTGGGCTAGAGCATATGTAGAAATAAATAACTGACAGTAAGCTTCAGAGAGTCTATTGCAGAATAGGTATTATACACTTTCCTCAGAAATCCTAGTTTGTTTTTTTGTTAGTGGGTGACAGAGAAAAACTTCTGAAAGCTAAAGTTTTTGTCATATTGTGGAAGATGATGAAATATAAATTGGCTTATAAGAAGAGGAAGCAGAACTGAAGCTCTACAGCACATAGATTTTAAGAATAGGAAGCGACGTCTTCTTTACCTTTCTGCCTTGAGTTTGGCCAATACGTTATTTATCGAAACGGAAAAGATTCCGTTTCCAACCATGAAGTTTTCTGCCATGACAAAAACATCTGCCGACTGCATAAATTTTACAAAGAAACGTATAATAAACATAAATAATCTCCTTTACCTATTTGTTAAGCCTTTCTTTTTCTTTTATTTATATATTAATATAAAAAAACATAAATCAAAACTTTTTCTAAAAAAAAAAAAAATTGTATACTCCCTCATTTCCATAAAATAGTATCAATTTTCATTTTCACTTGTTTCAAATTCTTATTTTAGAAGAGGATAATTTTCTAGTCTATGCATGAGATAGGAGACATTCAAAATGTCAAATTTGGCCCATGGAAAAATTATCTCATGTCATCAGCTGATTACATATATGTATAGAAAAAAACTTTTCAACTTTTCAATAAAGTATGATCAGCACTGTGAAGAATAACTTGTAACATTCATAAAACTACAAAAAGAATGAAGTCAATAAAGTGTAAACGTTCTTTTCATATTAGACTAAATGTATTAATTTTAATGAACTAATTAGGAGATTATTAATAAGGATAACAATTATCTAATTATCTATGAAATAATCTATGCATTATCTATAATATAATAATTAATAATATATTATTTTAATATATTGGTGGACCTCAGTTAGTTCGTTCTGGTGAAAGCCTGCTTACCTAATATCAGATGCGTTCTTAATTTACTATGTTAATTTGACTAATTGGATTTGGCATACATACATATGTACATGCACCTTATCCTTAAACTCACGGACTCAATAGCTCACCCTAGATTGTGGAATTTTTTCGTTTGGCATCTTAATTTTTGAAAATTATTTTTGATCCTCTAATAGACTGGCCTTAAAGTCTGGATATGTACATCTAGAAGTTGAACTAAGAATAAAATTTAAAACCTAAGTCCGGACACGTGTAAAGAGTTTTTGGATCCGATCCTCACTAAACTCACCTGTAAGAGATGTAAGAGCCTTAACTGTGAATATGCCTAAACCGGATTAGGCAGTCTCTAGTAATAGGATTCGGATATCTAATGGTTTATACTAAAAAAAAATTTTGAAAGGAAAAATGAAATTTTTAAAAATTTTGAGGGGTAATTTATAACCTTTTATACTTTGAGTAAAAAAGTGAAGTTTTAATAAGAAATTTATTTTTTATTAATTTGGTGGCATTGACCCTTCTAACATACAGGACGCTTCTGCATGCATAAGTCTTAAATAGCAGTTATTGGTTAACACTGTAAGTGGATTAATACATCAACTGTATGAAAATCTTATTTAGGGTCATGTTCGGTAAAATTAACTTGTTTTTAACTGTTTTAGTAGCGTTTGACTGTTAGTTGTTTTAATCGTTTTTCATAAAACGCTAAAAGTTAAACGTTACATAAATTAACTTTTCACAAAACGCTACTTTAATATTTTAAAAATTAGTTCAAGCATTATGTTATCAAAAACTATAAAAATAAATAACATTTAGTCAAAACACTAAAAATTACTTAAGAATCTGTTGCTGAGCATAGCCTTAATAATAATAATAATAATAATCATTTTGGAATATATTCAATTATAAATTGTATGTTCCATTTGGGAATTCAACTATTTTCCATGTATGTGTATTAATTCTATATATTTTCTGTTACAATAAAGACAAAAGAAAAAATACCAGAACTATAAGCACATAAATACGTTATCTAAGTTTAAGCTTTCAAAAATTTATATATTTATTATTATTATTATTATTTATTCCGCATGGTGGTTGCTACCCTAATTAAACGCCAAATCAGTTAACTTCCAGACAAAACTTATTAGCTAGTGCTCTTCCATTTCCAGCTTGAATTCCTCTGTAAAATTTAGTGTAGTGTCTACCTCAAGCAACCTGTCCAAATTATGATCCTTTATCCCTATCCTCGTATTTTCTCATCATCGACTAATTATTGTTCTTCCTGTTAGGTCATTACGATTTACGTATATAAAGGGCTTTCTAGAAAACTAGTTCATACCCATCAAATTAATCAACTAATTCTATTTTCTTTTTCAAGATGGCAACTTCTTGCAGACTCTCAATGCTAGTGTTCTTCTTTGTTTCCTCTACGGGTACTTTCATGGTGGCTTCTGCTGGTAATTTCCACGAAGAAGTAGACCTGACATGGGGTGGCGATCGTGCTAGGATAGACGATGCAGGGAATGTTCTCTCTCTTACTCTTGACAAAGCTTCTGGCTCTGGGTTCAAGTCTAAGGCAGAGTATCTTTTTGCAAGGTTGGACATGGAAATCAAGCTTGTTGCAGGCAATTCCGCTGGAACTGTCACTTGTTACTATGTCAGTCCCCTCCTATACTTTTTTTTTTTTTTCAAATTTTCTACGACCGTCAGGAGCACCCTAAGACTAGCTTGTGCAGGAACTAACGTTGTTATTTTGTTGCAGTTATCATCTCAAGGGCCTTACCATGATGAAATTGATTTTGAGTTTTTGGGGAATCTTAGTGGAGACCCCTATACTGTCCATACCAATGTGTATACACAAGGGCAAGGAAATAGAGAGCAGCAGTTTCAGCTTTGGTTCGACCCAACAAAAAATTTTCATCTCTATTCTATTGTATGGGATCCCCAGAGAATCATGTAAGACACTGCTTTCTCTTACGTCATATTGTTCCTTCTTAATTATACCTTCCAGAGAATCAAGTGCCTGCCTCTTAGTTTAGGGGTAACTTGATCATGTTCAAGTTTTGTAACAATCTCCTTTCCTTTTATATGTGTTCAGATTCTTAGTAGACAATATCCCAATAAGAATATACCAAAATAAAGAATCAATTGGAGTTCCCTTCCCAAAGAATCAACCAATGAAGGTGTACTCAAGCCTGTGGGATGCTGATCAATGGGCAACAAGAGGTGGGCTTATAAAAACAGATTGGTCTAAGGCTCCTTTCACTGCTTACTACAGAAACTTCAAGGCCACTACAAGCACAAAGACTAGTAGTCCTTCTGCTAGCTCAATCAAAAGCAAAAATATTGTATGGCAAACTCAAGGGCTCGACGCCTATGGCCGTCGGTTGCTTAGATGGGTTCAAAGGTATCATATGATTTACAACTATTGCACCGATTACAGGCGATTTCCTCAAGGCCGCCCGCTTGAGTGCCGCCGTGGTTCTAGCTAGATTCTTGTTGTTCAATTTCATTTTTCTACTCTAGTTCATATGATGTTTATTTATGTAAAATAAATTATATTTTTGTATCCTTCTAGTTATTACACAGTAATTTTCTTTATTGTTTACAAAATCTTGTCTGCATTTATTTTTATTTATAAAAACAAGAAAAGGTAAAATGAAGGCTGTTTTCGTAATATAAATTTATAGTATTTAGACAATAAAATAAATCAGTAAACTCATTATATTTATCTGTAAAATTACGACTTCTCTAACACTTGCCAAGAAAGTTATTTTCCTGATATGAGAAGAATTGAATATCTTACTTCGAGGTTGAATTGAAAATGCAAATTAAATAAAGCAACTAGAAAATTAAAGCTTGCTACGAAAATTCCTTGTTGCTAAAATCTTGAAAATAGAAAGTAATTATATGAAGGAGGGCATCATGCAATGAGGATGAACTATTATCGTCCACACGTTCACACCCTGAGCTTGCCATTGGCCTCAATGCCCATTCAGATGCAGTTGGCCTCACTGTCCTTCTCCAGAACAAATATAATTCACATCTTAATTGTAAAATCACTAATGAGTTAATTCAGAGAAACAGAAAATATCATTCATATCTTAAATTATATTATATTTTATATTATAAGTTAAATTGATTGTTATATTATATTTTTGAAGTGAACTTGTTCAATAATGTATTGTGTAATCTTTGTATTCAAAATATAAAAAAAAAAAAAAAAAAAAAAAAATCTTAATATGTAAAATCCACTAATTTGAGGTTAAGTTCAGAGAGAAGAAACATGAATAATATTCATTCATATCTTAAATATTATCATTATATTTTATTATTATAAGTTTAAAATTGATTGTTATATTATTATTTTTGAGTGAACTCTCTCTCCCTCCATTGTGTAATCCCCTTTTGTATTCAAAATATAAAAAAAAAAAAAAAAAAAAATAAAAAAAAAAAAAAAAAATAGTTTGAAACGTTAAGCCCCAAAAAAAAAAAAAAAAAAAAAAAAAATAGTTTGAAACGTTAAGCCCCATCACTGTGAAACATTGGCACCCAAATTTAAATTAGTTATTGCAATGCAATTATTCAATGCATGAAGTATACAAAGAAAAAAAAAGTTTGATTCAACTTTGGAAGTATTTCCTAAGACGAAAAATCACAAGGGATGAGTCACAGAGAAAAAAGAGGGAGAGCCTTACACGTGTTAACCATACAATGTTCTTGGAAATTTGTTGAAATGGAAGGTAGGTGTAAAATTAATGAAGTTTGAAATAATCTAACGTGACGGAGAATATACCTATTATACCTATTCAGTCGTGGTTTAATTATAATTAAGTCTTTTTCGAATTCGAATTTATAATATTATTTCGGTTCATTAGATTTTTCATATATGAAAAAAAAAATAAAAATTTTATCAAAATATTATTATATCATGTAAACTGTAAAATTAGTGTACACATCGCCATACATTTTGTGCAAATTCTTAAGTCATAGTTTATCACTTTTCCTTGTTGTTAAATAAATTCTATAAAATTTTGTTCAATTTATTTATTAATCTAAATTTTTATATCTTGATATAAAAAAAATGAAAAATTAAATTTTAGAAATTCAATCTTATGAATTTGAATATATTAAAATCAAATTTTATTAAAAATATAAAATAAAATAATTCCAAGTACTTAGCAAAATAAAATAAAATCTCATGAGCTTTTTCACGAATCTTGTACTCCTAATTTGAGTAGTTGGACACTTTAATGTCCCTTGTTCAATGCTAAACTACCGTATATGTATATGTATAGCATCTATTATAGTGAAAATGTCAATGAACCTTATTATTGAAATTACTTAAGATACCCATTTTTAGCTTCTTCTATCTATTTCTTAGTCCAAAATCCCTCTTACTAATTAGAATAAAAAAATTAATAAATTTATTTCGCTCAAAATGAAATGAATTAGGGTTATGAACATATAATTTATAATCTGATAATTGAGTCGATTCATAATTATAAATTCATTTTATACCGTATTAGACTGAAATATATTTATATACATTCTCGTTAAAAAAAAGAAGAGGTTATTCAAACACAGAAAATAATTCCAACATGAAAAATTAATAAACATAATAGAAGGAAGGTTCTATCATTAAATTCCTGACCACACAATTGAGTATTATGAAACCCATTTTTCAAATCATTGAAATTTGATTTCCAATTTTTATAAATAATTATTTTACATTAAAAGTAAAATTTTAAATTAGATAGATATAATAATTGGCCCGTAAAAAATTACTTGAAGAAAACAGTGGCGAGTCAATATTGCCTACAAATACTGATGAGGAAAATGCTAAACGCACCACCAACAAGATGAGTTCATCTATTTCAGATTCAACAATAACAACAATCCACCTATACTGCAATTTCATTATTTCAATGATAGTAACTTTCTATTCCCATCATCTTTCCTCCCTTTTCCACTATTTTATATATATATTTTTTATTTATACACGTATTTTTATGGTCAGATCTTTCATTCTTACTTATTAAATCTTGAATCAATATATATATTATCGTACCATATATAATTTTGTATGGCGTGAAAAGCGTAAAAAGATTTGACATGAACTTTCTAATTATTTTTTCCAACTTATCTTTATTTATTTCAACACTATGACATTGAACTTAAATGATGTTGATGGTAGATAGAAATAAAAAATACTATGTGGTTACTGTCTATTATTGCTTTAATTAAAAATTAATTATTATTATCATATAGTTAAAAAATATTTTCTGCAAAACAAATGGATTGAAAGTCCAAATGGATTTTCTATATAAGGTGATGGTGAGGTTGGCTGAATATACACTTCTACAAGAGATTAAGCTGAGGTAGCTAAAAGAGGGAAAGAAGAGTTCAGAGCTTGTTAATTAAGGTAAGATTGGTTTTCTTTTTGTATATACACAAACACAATAGATGCTTCAGTTCATGTTAATTCGATTTCGGAGCTTCACACAAACCCATGTATTCTGTAATCTTATGATGAAAATTTAAGAATATTTATATTTTGGTTTCTTTTGCAGAGAGAAATAAGTGAAAAGTTTCTTGAAAATGTCGGAAGCAGCATTAATGGAGGCAAAATCAAGGCTAGGAAGCACTGTTTTGGTGCCTTCTGTCAAGGAATTAGCGAAGGAGCAATTTATTTCCATACCACCAAGATATGTTCACCATGATCAGCAACCTCCCTCTACTGTCATCGACACCAATTCTTTACCCCAAATTCCTGTCATTGACATGGCTAAGTTACTTTCTCAAGAATTTATGGATTCTGAGCTCCAAAAATTCCACCATGCTTGCAGAGACTGGGGTTTCTTCCAGGTACATATATTTATATTAATTTATGAAGTATAATATTTTTAATTATTTCAAAAGATTTGATAAAGACAAGTGTGTGGAGATAAACTATTATACAATTTAAAAAATCAATTTGTTGCATGCAGTTAGTGAATCATGGAGTGAGCACAGAACTGTTGGAGAAAGTGAAGGTAGAGACTGAAAAATTCTTCAATCTTCCAATGGAAAAGAAGGAGAAACTTTGGCAAAAAGCAGGAGAAATTGAAGGATTTGGACAGCATTTTGTTAATTCTGAGGAGCAGAAGCTTGAATGGGCTGACCTCTTTTACGTTGTTACTCTTCCACCACGTTCCAGAAAACCTCATCTATTCGACAATTTCCCTCCCTCCTTCAGGTTTTCTCTCGCATTTCAGCTTAATTATTTGTTTTCTATCATTATATAATAATAATAAAAAAGACTTATCTACACTCGTGTATACACCCAACATATCTTATAATGAAACCTGAAAGCGCAAACAAAGGATACGAGCTCTTACAAAATTAGATTTGATTTGGTGTGCAGGGATACCATTGAAGCTTACTCAGAAGAACTGCAAGGCGTTGCCAATAAAATCTTTAAGCTGGTAATAAAAGCTCTTGGAATAATGGAAGTTGATTACATAAGAGAGTTATTTGAAGAAGGATGGCAAGCAATGAGAATGAATTACTATCCTTCATGTCCACAACCAGACCTTGTGATTGGCCTGAAGCCTCATTCTGATGCAACTGGCCTCACCATCCTCTTCCAGCTAAACGACATAGTGGGACTTCAGATAAAGAAAGATGGGCTATGGATTCCTGTCAAGCCCATTCCTAATGCCTTTATCATAAACATTGGAGACATGTTGGAGATTGTGACAAATGGAATTTACCGCAGCATAGAACATCGAGCAACTATAAGTTCCAACAAAGAGAGGCTTTCAATTGCTACCTTTCACAACCCAAAGTTTGACGCAGAGTTGGTTGCTGCTTCAAGTCTTGTTACTCCACAAACCCCACAAGCTTTTAAGAGAATGAGCGTTTCTGATTATTTTAAAGGCTATCTTTCTCGTGAACTCGATGGAAAGTCATTCATTGAGTTCTTGAGGATTCAAAATGATCAAATCAAAAACAACTGAACCAATATGTATTTTCTCGCAATAATTAAAGGTTTGATCATCAAATATATAGTTATATAGGGTGTAATTGCACAATTAGTGCAAAAATAATAAAATGCACCAGATATTGGTGTAGGATTTCAAATTCTCTGTTTCCCATATATGTCTCTTAATATCAAGGTTGTACCTTCCTAACTCAGTAAGAAATATGTGGTTGCAATTATATATTTATGCTTCTGCATTAAATTGATATTATGAATTATTTTTCTCACTTTATATTAAATTAATTTAATGAAATTATTCATGGCTTCGATTATAAAATTTGCGAATGGCAGTAAGAGCTAATCAACAAATGCAGGAGTAAAAATTTTACATTATCTTCCAAATAATATATATATTTTTAGGAAATTATAGTCTTATTTTTCAAAATGATGACCACATATATAATATTTTGCCTTATATGTAAAAATGCTTAATATTTTCAAAAAATATCTCTATTTATTCAACATGGTGACACCTGAAATTAAACCATCACCCGTCATAGGTAGAATACTATGTAGTCATCGTTTAAGTTTTTCTCCATCTTTCCCTTTACGTTGCACTTTCATAGAAAATCATTTTTCTTTTTCAATAAGATAATTAATTTTCATGCCTTAAAATGTAATATTCTTTATAAAACAAAATTTTCAATATAAGATGACGTTGAGACTGGCTGAATACACACTGATACAACAGAAGTTAAGCTGATAACATCTTAGTAATAATTTATTTTTTTTATACGATATTTTTGATACGGGATATAATTTACCTACATTTAATGTATAAGACCACTCACATACAAAACTAATTAACGATGAGTTTTCATATAATGGTTGCAGTAGATTATATAATATATTTAATAAATGAAAAAAAAATTATGTATTTATACATTGATTTTTCAATTTGGTTCGGTGTAGTTTCTAGATATGGCTATTGGTACAAACTAAAATCAAAATAGTAGAAAAAAAAAAAACCGAAATAGTAAAATATATTTTATACGGTTCAATTTTTTTTAAAATTAAAGCAGTTAACCAATTGTAAAATTAAATTATACTGAACCTCTCTTCCATGGGTTACTCAGTTATTAGGGATCTCGAGTATGCCAAAATAATCCTATTTGCAATCTATTTGTGTTACAGTAATATTGTTTTAAGACAACATATTTTACTTAAATGAAATTTATTTCAATAATAAAATTTAATAAATTTTTAATCTCCATATTTTTAAACAATAATTTCAAAGACAAAGACATCGTTATATACTAAAAATCGAATCGATTCAAACTGAATTAGTCTTTTATTTTTTTTTATCATATCAGATTGGTTTTAATTCTAATTGATTAGTTTTTATAAAATTGATCGGAGCTACCAATAATTTCGGTTCAAACCATCTAACCGGGCAAAATTAAATCCCCTGAGCAGACTGGCTGACATTTCATACCTAATACCATTATTTAAAATCCTCAGACCATCCATGAAAATGACATAGAAGACAGGACAAAACCAAGAAAAGATGTATACCAGTAATAATACTGTAATGTAACAGAGGAATTAGATCTAGCCACGAATGGAGACGGAGGCGCCAATACTTGGAAGGTCTCTGCAGGTACCTTTTGTTCAAGAGATAGCCAAGCAGCCACAGTCCCATCAAGATATGTAAGAATCGATCAAGACCCTCAAATTCCAACCACATCCGATGCTTGTCCACCACCTCAAGTCCCTGTAATTGACATGCTCAAGCTGCTTTCTCAAGAATTTTCGGATTCTGAGTTGGAAAAGCTTCATACAGCTTGCAGAGACTTTGGTTTCTTCCAGGTAATTACTAATTAATAATTGGTACTACTTAGGATTAGGAACTAATATAAAATAATTTTGATATGCAGTTAATAAATCATGGAGTGAGCCTTTCGTTGGTGGAAAAGGTGAAATTAGAGATTCAAGATTTCTTTAATCTACCAATGGATGAGAAGAAGAAATGCTGTCAAAAAGGAGGAGATATTGAAGGGTTTGGACAAGCATTTGTTGTGTCTGAGGAACAGAAGCTTGATTGGGCAGATATGTTGTACATGGTCACACTCCCTACTGATTTGAGGAAGCCTCATTTGTTCCCTTAGCTGCCTCTGCCGTTAAGGTCCTCTCTCTCTCTCTCTCTCTCTCTCTCTCTCTCCCCCTCTGTGTGTATGTGTGTGCGTGTGTCTGTCAATTTTCTTTTCATGCAGGGATACACTAGAAGCATATTCCGCAGAAATGGAAAATCTAGCCAAGAAAATATTAAGGTTGTTGGCAAAAGCTTTAAGAATGGAAGCTAGTTATATAACACAACTATTTGAAGAAGGACTGCTAAGCATGAGAATGAACTATTATCCTCCATGTGCACAACCGGAGCTTGTAATGGGCCTCAACCCACACTCAGACGGTGCTGGACTCACTATTCTCCTCCAACTCAATGAAACAGAAGGACTTCAAATAAAGAAAGATGGCAAGTGGGTTCCTGTTAAATCCCTCCCCAATGCTTTCATGATCAACATTGTAGATGTTTTGGAGGTAAACCACATATAACATTATATATTGCATAAATGATTAATAGCAATACACTAATAGATATTTCTGTAATTTGTCTATTTGCTAAATTGTGACAAATGGAATTTATAAAAGCGTGGAGCACAAATCATCTATTAATTCAGTAAAAGAGAGACTCTTTATTGCAACATTTTTTTAATCTTGTAAGATTTTAGCGAAAGACATTATTATTATTAAAATGTAAAAATATTGTATCATTGATTAAATTCCTATACAATTCAAGAGATAACAGGAATAATCGGCTAAGGTTGTTCAGGTCAAATTTATCTATTGAGCTATTATTTTTCTTTATATAATAATAATGAAATTCTATTATAAAGTTGTCATCTTTATATTAAAATAAATTTATGGAGGAAGCAGATCGGGCACAGGGAAATGAAATCGAAGCTCCAATAATGGGGGGTAGCTTCTGTTGAAGAGATAGTCATGATGCAACTAACCGCAGTCTCATCGAGATATGTGAGAGTTGATCAAGACCCTCCAATTCCAACTACATCTGATACTCGTCCCATCTGCTTTCTGAAGAATTTTCGGATTCTGAGTTGGACAAGCGTCACGGTGCTCACAAAGATTGAACTCATACTTATTGGGATTATAACTTATTTCGAGTGGGGTCCGTAAAAAAATACATGTGATAAAAATAAAATAAAATAAAATTACTATTACCACATATACCTTTAATAATTTCGTATTGGATATTGACGATCGAATACACCAGAAATAATAATCACGATAAAAATTAAATAATTACCGTAAATGCCAGATGAAAGAATAAGAATACCGAGATTTACGTGGTTCACCCTTCAACTGTTATGGGCTACGTCCACGGGACAAAAACTCCGAATAATTCTTCTACTAAAAATAGTACTAAAATAGTAGGTACAAAGAGATTACAAAAAAAAATTGGCACTCTAAGTGTTTTCCCAAAACACCCCAAAAATACAAATCCTCACTTTATTTCTCTCTTTTCAATTTTAGGTCCTAAAATTATAATCTTCGTTTTTTTTTTGTTTTTGTTTTTATACGCATTAATGAAGGAAAACCTTCTCCTTTTTATAGGAGAAGGGGACGCAGTGGATGCGTTAATCACGCGTCCACTTTTGCTTTTTTTTTTCTTTCTTTCTTTGGCACCGTCCTTTAAATAACAAAATAAACGTGCTTTTTTTTTCTTATTTGTTCGACAGCCTCTCTTTGACTGCCACCAAAATAAAAAACGTGTTTTATATTTTTTTTATTTTCAAATGTGTGTGGGTCCCACACGTCGGAGGGAACCCACAACAATTCTATCTTAACCATAGCTCTCGAGTTCGAGAGCTTAGAAATACAGTAGCGTTAAATACTTGGCAGGGAAAGAGTGCTGCCCTGAGGTAACAAAGTGTCCGGATTCTTGGTAGGAAATGTGCCCAAGAAAAGCATAGAAAAGGAGACAGCATTGACTTTACAACGAATTGGTAAAAGTCAAAAATCAAATGGCAAACAGCCAGAGATGACTTCAGACAATTGTTGAATTTAAGTTAAACCAATAATTACCCATCTTCTGAACACGTAATTTAAGTATTAATCCATCTCAATCAATCAATAATAATTAGGTTAGATTCATATTTCTTGGGAGATTTTTCTTTCAGAATATTGTATGATCCTATCTAAATTCCAAAACTCAAATGCAAACATCCCATATAATTGGTTCGAATTACTCCCTCCTATGTGGGAAGTAAATAGCAATTGTAATAATATTGTAAAGAAGAATAAAACAGTGCTTTGGCATGTCCATGTGTAGGTCGATTTTTTGTAATGAAAATGCGAGATAAATATACAGATATAAAAAGAAGGTGGAGTTTGCTCAAAGAACACGAAATTGAATGCGTTAGTTAAAAATGAACGTGAATTATTGTTTCGAGCTGAAAAATCCAAAATCCATTAATGCAGTTTGGAAGGAAGTGTAGACGGAGAAGAAGACTAGAGAACGGAGAAAAACGAAAAAAATTGTTTTATTTCTAAACTAAGACAAGTTTATTTTTATTTTTTGAGAAGATTAAAATAAAACAAGTTCATGTGTCGTTCATCACTCTTTTATTATATTCTTGTATTAATATTATCCATGTAATTTAAAAAGAAAAAAGATTCATGTTGTTGTATTCAAATTAAACAATTCATATTAAATTACAATTAAAATTAATTAAAATATAATCAAAATTCAAAAGTTAGATATTATAGTTGGCAACAATATTTTTTTTCTCTCTTAATAGTTGATTAATGGTAGTAATATATTGACTAAGATAGATACGTAATCATAATGAACAAGAATAAACGTAAAACTGCAAATATTATCTTTTTCTAGAAAAGAAAAGAAGATTACAATTGGCCGGGAGCCTACTTTGATGAGAGGAGTGAGTAATAGAGGAAGAAAATGGGCCTATAAATAACTGCCTAGTTATTCTTGAAAGAGCAGAACACAAGGAAAAAATAAAAACGCTGATCAGACGCAATAGCCATGGAAATGGAACCAGAACTCACTAAGCTTGGAACCTCTCTCCTAGTGCCTTGTGTGCAGGAGCTAGCAAAAGAACCGTTGACAAATGTCCCGCCACGGTATTTGCGACTTGATCAAGATTCTCCAATCGTATCTAACTCTGCTTATCTACCCCAAGTTCCTATCATTGACATGTCCAAGTTATTTTCACAAGAATCCATGGATTTTGAGCTGGATAGGCTCGACCGTGCATGCAAAGAGTGGGGTTTCTTCCAGGTAATCAGCCATTATATTATATTATGGTTAGTTTCTAAATTACTATGAGAAAGACAATCGATGAGCATGTATATATGTGTTGCAGTTGATAAATCATGGAGTGAGCAGTTCATTAGTGGAAAACGTGAAGGTGGAAATTCAAGAATTCTTTAATCTCCCAGTGGATGAGAAGAAAAAATATTGGCAAAGACCAGGAGAAATGGAAGGATTTGGACAGGCTTTTGTTGTGTCTGAGGAGCAAAAGCTTGACTGGGGAGATATCTTCTATATGATCACTCTCCCACCGAATTTGAGGAGACCTCATTTGTTCCCACAGCTCCCTCTTCCATTCAGGTGCTCTCTCTCTCTCTCTCTCTCTCTCAAAATCTGAAGTACCTAATATTGACTGTCTTAAGAGTTTCAGATTGCAAGTACTTTTTAACAAAATAAATCTGAAATATGTAAAAGCTAGCTGTGAGATTGAAACTCAAAGCTTAATTAATGAAAAGGAAAATCTGAGATATCTTGGCCAGTTTCAATATAGATCTGTGTTTGCATGCAGAGACACCTTGGAAGCTTATTCAAGAGAAATAAAAGATCTTGCCATGACAATCCTGAAATTCATGGCAAGAGCTCTGGGAATGGAACCTGAAGAAATGAAACAACAATTTGAAGAAGGATGCCAGAAAGTGAGAATGAATTACTATCCTCCATGCCCACAGCCAGAGCTAGTTATGGGTCTCAACTCACACTCAGATGCAGTTGGCCTTACCATCCTCCTCCAAGTTAATGAAGTGGAAGGGTTACAGATAAAGAAAAATGGCAAGTGGGTTCCTGTTAAACCACTCCCAAATGCATTTATTGTCAATGTTGGTGACATTTTAGAGGTAAAATAATAAACAAAACGACTACAAAAATGGTAAAAAAAAAATAAAAAAGAAAGAAAGAAAGAAAATTGATTTTGGCTTAATCAAGTTTTTTCCGTTTCTCTGCAGATTGTGACTAATGGAATTTACAGAAGCATTGAGCATAGAGCAACTGTGAACTCAGTTAAAGAGAGGCTTTCCATAGCTACTTTTTATAGTCCGAAACTAAATGGAGAAATGGGTCCAGCACCAAGCCTTGTTACTGAAGAGAGACCTGCTTTATTCAGGAAAATTGGTGTTGCAGATTTCTTCAAGGGATATTTTTCAAGAGAACTCGTTGGAAAATCATACCTTGATGTCATGAGGATTCAAAATGAAGAAGCTAAAAACAACTGATTGGATTGGTGCCTATTTTATGTCTGCCTGTTTTTTTTTTTTTTTTTTTGCCTACCAGTTTCTCTGCAGAATTAGTGAGACTATGGAATTTTAAACAGAATTAGTGTGCTTTGGAGCATTTAGTTTTAGCATAATTCTGCCTAGAAACTCAGTTAAATAGAGCAGGTGTCTATATCCATAGCTACATTTATAGTCCGAAACAATATAAAATAGAGAAGAAATGAGGAGATACCAGCACCAAAAGCACATTTGTTACTGAAGATGAGTATCCTGCTTTATTCAGGAAATAGTTGGTTTGTTGCAGAATATTACTTCAAGGAGAGATATTTTTTCAATGAGAACTCGTTTTTTGGAAAAAATCATTAACCTTTGATGTCAATGAGATTCAAAATTGAAGTTAAGCTAATAAAACTTAACTGATTGTCGACTTGTGTTTGAGCCATATTTTAAATGTTCTGACCTGCTTATTTTATTTTTTTTTTTTCAAGCCGAAATTGAAGGTAAGGAAAATTGCTTGTTTTTTTTTTTTTTTTTTCAGCCGAATTGAGGTAAGAAATGTCAGGTCCTTCTGCTTCCTCGTATGTAGTAAATAAATAAATACTGCGGTAATAATTGCCAGGTATTGCTATTTTATTCCTTATTGTGAATTCTTGTGATAGAACTTATAGGCATAGCTTGAGGCTTCCACGGCGCTTTTTTTTTTTCAAATAATTTTTAACATCTTGATTAATTGAAAGACTAAAAGCTACTCTTTCTATTCTCTTAGATAGAAAATTTTTAGAATTAAGAAATAGTTAAACAAAAACTTTTGCCCATTTTTTATTTATAATATCTTTAATTAGTCTTAAATATATAATTGATGGTGAATAAGTCATCTCACTAATTGAAGATTCCAAAAATGCATTTATTAGCTAAAATTGAAATAATTGAAAAGATTTACATCGTTTTCACAAATAGAACACCAATGAGATCAGAATTGTTCTCAAAATCATTGAATATAGGAACATAAAATTAAAATTTGTGCATATGTTAGTAAGGGTTAATAATCACGTGAAGACAATTTTTCAAAAGTTAGGTGTATTTTAGTCATATTTGTGTTTCATGCGTAGATTAATGCACGTTTCTTGAAAAATAAAGTACAAATTTAGTCAACAAAGCATTACAATTAAGTTTGTTAGAATGCAACAATTAATAAGTGTGATCATATTATAAAACCCGGCCAATATAAACTTTTATTCAAAGTACTCAGTATTCATAAAATTAACCACATTTCTACCAAATCACTCACAAGTTGTTACCTATATTTTGGAAACATAAAATCATTAATTGTCAACCCACATTTTGTCTGCTACTATGCTTATTAATTGAGTAAAAAAGAAAGAGGCAACAACAGAAGTTAATTAAGGACATTAGACTTTCTTTTTTGTCATCATTTAGAGTAAAATTCTGTACATAAAACAAACACTCTAAATGGAAATTTTCTCTAAATTAAGAGAACAAATTAAATATTTCGTTTACAGTGTCTGATAACATAATTAGCTTTTAGAGATTAAAGTTATTAAAACAGCTAACACATTAACCATACTGAAAAAACAGCTAAGAACTATAAAAAAAAGCAGCTTAAACTTTCTAAGCCCAAATAAAAATAAAAAATTTTTAAAAATTGTTTCATCTTTATTTTTTTTCTTTTCTAATAAGTGGTCAGAAATATTCTCATTTTAATAAAAAAATTTTTTTTTTTTTTTTAATAAGTGTTCAGAAATATTCTCATTTTAATAAAAAAATTATTTTTATTTGGATGATCGTGGATAGATTCTAACAAATCAACCACACAATAATAGGTGGAACAGGTCAGTTTCAAATCGTTATCAATTATCAATCTATAAGAAAAAAGGAAAAATAACGTAACTGAAGCTGAATGAGTTGGCGTACAATGTGCACCCTAATTAGGAACGGTGTATGAGATAAGAATTAAGATATTTACGTAAAGAAAAAATAAAACCGTAATTAAAGTAAAAACATAAAATCTTAATTAAGAAAAAAAAAAAAAAAAAAAAGGGCGATTTTAATAGAGAAGAAATTAGTTTTTATTTGACGCATCTGAATCGTGATAGATGTCTACACGAAATCAACCAGACACAATAAATAGAGGGTGGAAAAACAGGATGGTTGGCAGTTGTCGAAGGATCGTTATCAGGGATTAATCAATACTATAAAGAAAAAAAGGAAGAAAGTAAGAAGCGTAATGAAAGCTGAATTGAGTTGGCGGGTGACAGATGTTGCACGGACCATCAATTAGAACGGTGTATGAGATAAGAATTAAGAATTTACCGTGACAGAAAAAATAAAAACCGTAATTTAAAGTAAAAAACATTAAATTCTAATTAAGGAAAAAAAAAAAACAACACACAAAAATTCTATTTCATTCCTAATTGTTGAGTAACAATCTACATAAGAGTTACAACGAATTAATTGAATTACGTTTTGATAATTGCATATATGAATTGAAAATTCTGTTCTCTCATCATCTTTATTTATGAGTTCTATCTAACAGAAGAATAATATAAGGATCTATAATATGTAATCAGCTCAAATAGATTTATCAGAATCTCTTGACAATGGGACCACCTCTGATAAAAGTAACTGCTTTCTATTGTTCTCCTTCCTCAACATGCATATTAGTGCTTCTCATACACCGTGCTACATCAAGTTTAACTATAATGAGCATAATTTAAAACTTATATTTTCCACCTCCGATACAATTAAATTAATTTAACTGTCTCCCTCTAACAGTATACCAGCCAGCACCCATAGAATATTTTCCTTCTTTCTTTATATAAATTTCTATCAGAAACCGCAATCTCTCCAATAATTCTATCATATGGCTAAAGCAATTAAGCCCAAAATGAGATAAAACAAATAAATAGAACAGGGAGAAGAATTTAAAGAGAAGAGAAACGATAGCAGGAGAAAGAACAAATTGCATACCTGTAGCCAATTCATTTTGCACTCCACCAATGTCCACACAAAAACAGAATATTGATTATTGGTGCTTCATTGCATATATCAAAATGTGAAGTGTCAATTTGGAAGAATGATTCTATGAGAATGTCATGTCGGGAGGATTAGGAAAAAAAAAAAAAAAAAAAAAAAAAAAACACTTCTAATTGTGTACAACACTAAGAGTACACGAAAATGGGAATTACGTTTGATATGCAATATGGAATTGAAATTTCGATTTCATATCTTTATTTGGTTCTATCAACAGAGAAAAAAAAGGATCAAAATGAACAGCCAAAGATTTATCAGAATCTCCTTGACAAGACACCTGAAAGGTACTGCTACTTTGTCTCCTTCCTCCTGCTATTAGTCTCACCCGCTACATCAAGTTTACATAATTGAGCATATTAAACAATTTTCATGATAATTAATTAATTACTGTCTCCCTCTAACAGTAACAGCACAAGAAATTCCTTCTTTCTTTTATAAAATTATAGAAACCCATCTCTCCTATCTATCTATGGCTAGCAATTAGCAAATGGATAAACACAATAATAGCAGGAAGATAAGGAAAGAAAAAGATAGCAGACAAAGACAAATGCATACTGTAGCAATTATTTTGCATCAAATGTCCACAAACAGATATGAATTGGGCCATTGCATAATCAAAATGTAGCAATTTTGAAGAAGATTCTAAGAATCATTCGGTTAGAAAATAGAATATTACAAAATAATTCAGCTTTGAATCATGCACTCAGCTCATAGACAGAGGAGTGTGAATTTAATAGATAATAGCGCGAAAAAAATGTGCGAATAAAACTAGAAATTGCAAACATTGTTTCTAACAGCTAAAAGAATTTTAGAACACACTACAATTTTACAAGAACTGTAAAATATTATACATTTACCCTATGCTACACGGACCGATGGCTTCATTCCCTACTTCATGTCTAATTATATCAGTTCATAAATTCTGCAGTACCTTAAAGTAAGTAATATTTGTTGTTCAATGTTCAAAGGGATGACAATCTTCAACTGCATTACCATTGTCTTTGAACCTAAAAAATATGAAACAGAAGAGTTACGATGCAAGATTTCAGATATAAAGAATTACAAATATAAAATACAAGAACACTATCACAAGGAAACAAATGTTACATAAACAAGAACTCCCCCAACCCCATAATTTCAAAGAACCCTCTTTCCCCACACACCCTGGCCTAACTAGTTAGAGAGTCCAACCCTCCCACAAAAGAAAAAATGAATTACTTGTATTGACAAGGGGAAGCAACTGCATATAATTTTTGGGTGATAGACAGTATGCTCCTTTCAACTACTTAGCTCCTGTAGTTTATTCAGTACATCGGAAACTCAAGACAAGGCGAAAGGACCTGATTATTTAGAGTAAGCTGCACTATAGACGGCCGCAAGCAAATAATCCATTTCATCGGAAATTTGTCAAAAAGTAAGAATCCATTTGTTCAGGAATCTTAAGGAAAACCCCATGATGAGCAAATCTTGTTCACCTCTTTCTATAATAACTATGTCTAGCTACATTTCAGGGATTTAATAATATTTCTAATAATGAAAGGCATCATCTTCTTGATAGGTTTAGACTCATATAAAGAGACTGAATGCCTAGACCAGGTTCCTTGAATGATCTGCCAGCACTTGGCTGGGGCTGCATATGGGCACTAATTTTACAGTTGCCCCAAAGTGTAAGGTGCTATTGCAAAATCCAGTTTGAACCTTTTGGTACTTTATGTGGTCCTCAATTAGTTTCTTTTCAGATGGGTGTTAGTGTTTGCCTAATTGGTAAGCCCATTGCACCAATTGCTCATTTGAAGAAATTAACTCATCCATGCAAAAAATGCAAAAACAAAAACTGCATAAAGTTTTGATCACATAGATGATGCCTAACGAGAAGACCGATTTAACCATAAATGAAGTAAAGAAACAAAAAATCAGTGACTCTACGTTATCCCAATTCCCACCATCTCTAAATCAGAGGAACCATTTAAAATTGCAGCTTATAAGAAACAATTTAAGTAGTTTCAAGGCAAAACTGCAACACTATAGCGGTATATATCCAGGGCCTCATTTCTACAAACTAACACTTGCTCATAACCCACTTAAGAATAACACCAGCATTCCACTTCCAAAAAGTTGTTTTGATGCTAGTGGCAATCCACGACTAAACACACATGATACCCACCTTTTCCACTGAGATGCTCCATTTTGTGCCCCACTCTCCTGAATATTAAACATACTGCTCTAACAGTCGCTTATCAATTAATTGCACAGCAAGCTCCTTCATGCTGTCTTAAAAAGCTTGAACATAATTAGATTGTCAACATCTGTACTGCTTTTCCATTACAGAAACCTGAATATTGACTATTGAAAATTGCCTAAAAAGTGAATTATCGTGTGCCCAAGTCGATGACCTTCTCTATAGGGACAAAGTTTAATCTTAATTGTACAAGGTTATTCCTCGTTGTTCAATTAAATATAAGAACTTGTTACAGAGTTCCTCATCAGGTTCACAACAGAGCAACGACGTGCAGATTAACAAGGTCTTTTAACTTATACACTATCTTGTCACCCAATAGGCAAAACATATATATAAGACCCCTAAAACTCACAGGGGCACGAATATGCAATCTGTAGAGGTAATTTCTCAATTATCAGGCTAAACGTTCCCTTCTCTTCTAAATGTAAGGCAAGCGAAAATAACCTCCCTTTCTTCCTATAATACAGCTCAAAGTTTTACCATAATAAAAAAGGGAAAAAAAAATTTAGCCAAATTAAAAAATGTTGGAGCCACAAGGGGATAGAATTTCTTTTCAAGAGTCACCAAACAAGAGAAAGATGAAAAACAAAATAAACATCAATAAATTATTTTTTTAATAAGTTATAAACAAACCCCAAAAATACACATTTGATAATAAATCATATAGAATAGAAACACAAGTGGGTCAAACACAAAATAAAACAAAAGTCAAACAACCAAAACAAGAAAAGTTCAAAAGAAAAAAAAAAATTGTACACTTCCAAAATTCTAACAAAAATGCTACAAACATAATCATGTCTAATAAAACATGAAAGCGCAAAGAAGAAGGAGAAGAAAAAAGTACCTTTTGGGGAGAAACCAGTTCCCATGGAACTGCAGTAGCAAGGGAGAAAGACCATGAGAAGCAGAACCTAGAAGGAGAAGTAAAGGGCACATCTTTAAATCTCTATAAACCCTAGTTTTATAGGGAGAAACAAAGAAAGTTTCAAACTTTAGCTTAATAATGTGTTTTGGGTTTAAGGAAAGTGAAGGTGGTTTTTGTGCAGACTGCAGATAGAGTGGGGCAGGGGGCTTAAAAATTGGCACGAAAGCCGAGACAGGGAAGAAGAGGAGGTTCTGATGTCTGTTGTGTTTGGGTATTGAGACAATGGGTGGTGTCTGGTGGGGGCTAGTTTGCGTATCCGAGGTCTTTCGCTGTCTGTTTGAATATGAAACTCCCCGCCTCTCTCTTTCCATTCCTCTTCTTGTCTGGCATGCGCGTGAATCACACGACACCTTTTGTTCCTTGAGTTTTTTCTTCTGTGCAAATTTAACTTTTTTGACTGCCAACCGGGCAATAGTTGCTGCGTTGGTTGTTTGGTGAAAAATAATTATTTGTGTATTTAATAAGAAAATTTTTTTTTTTTTTACATGATATAAGAAAAATATTTATGATCATTATTGAAATTTAATTTTCATTATCTTATGGAGTTTTTTTTTAGATATTATGGTGTTTTATGTTGGTAAATCAATAAATATTTTATTACCATAAAAAAGTTATATCGATGAAAATGAACTTTATTTTTAAATAATTTTTTCAAAAATCATTTATTCAAGATAAAACAGCACTAATTCGCACAAAATAAAAAATTAATTATTAGCCTCAACGTAAATAAGGAATTACATTTGAAGTAATTTTTTTATGACAAGCACATAATATTAATCTAAAAATTTTTTAAATATTGCTTGCATTAGCCTTTCGACTATTTGAATTTAAATTGCTTTAAAGTATAATTATTAAATAACTTTATATATTAAATTAGAGATTGATTGTCCAAACATACGTAAAGAGTTAGTATATTATCAGTAACAAGCAACTGAGAAAGCTTTTTTTTTTTTTTTTTGGTGAACATATTCACAAATAATATAAGCCATACAAACGTACAATATATTGGATTATTACATTTGTGAAGGGTAAGTGGTTATTTTAATAATAGACAAAGCACAATATAATATTAAATCCTAAAAAAATTTTATGGTGAGAATAATGCTATTGCTCATTAGCCTTTGGGTCGACTATTTCTGAAAGTTTAAATTGCTTTAGAGGAGATTTAGATTATTTAAATAATCTTTATATACTTAAAAAAAATTAAATCAAATTAGAGATTTGTGATTGTCCAAAAATCATTAACGTAAAGAGTTAGTTTATATTATCTTTAGTAACAAGCAATCTAGGAAAGCTTTTTTTTTTTTTTGAGGTTAAGAAGAAGAAAATCATATTTATTTTTTTTTTTTTTTTTTGGGTAAGAAGAGAAATCATTTTTCTTACTAAAAGCAAAAGCAAATCGTTTCATGTTAGAAAGAAACATGGGTGTTACTATTTTTAATAGCAAAGACAAAGGCAACAAGAGTACATGTACCTTCCTTTTTCATGGAGGTTCTGGTAGTGACAAAAGGGATCCTTCTATATCTAATTATTGAAAATTAGGTCATAAACAGTTCTTTTTTTATGGATTTTTAAAGCATGGTTGCAGCTTTCAATCACTTCATTTGACAAATATCTTCTTTTTATCAAGTTAAAGTAACCGAAATTTATTGATGTCTTTTTTTATCTTTAATAAATTCTATAAGGTAAGAAGCAAGGAATCAAGACTAATTTTGTCTTAATGTTAAGATTTTTTTTTTTTTTTTTTTTTTTAAGGGAAAACCTTTTTTGTTTTTTTTTTTTTTTTTTTTTGAAAGGGAAAACCCATTAATGTTAAGAATTAATTGTTAGTACTAACTTTTGTTTTTTAATTCACTGAGAGGCTTGATGGACTAAAATAACTGCGGGCTATATAATAGAGGTAATGTTTTTTGGACCCATCAAATTACACGAGACAGTTCATTCCTTATATAATTGAGAAAATCAATTAGACCAAACCGGATTAGCTCATCAATACTAGCCCTTTACTCAGAAAGGAGGGAAATGAAAATATTGGACGAAAGGGAATAATAGACGAAAATCGTAAGGAATTGTTAATTTTATGTCACGACCCGTCTCTATGGGCCAGACCGGCACTAGGGCCCAGGTAAGCTTAAGGCCCCCGAGGCCCGTAGTAAGCCTAAATCACTAATATCTATATGATTTCAATATATATTTTTAAAACATTCAGCCTATTATTTATAGAAAAATAAATCTCAAGATTCTATTTAAATTTCGGCCCAAATTTATTCAGTTTACAACTTTCCCAGATCGGACCCAATTAACAATGCATCACATTTATAATAATTAAAACGATTAAAAAGTATTACAAATCCTTAACTCTTTAGTATACATAGCTTTTTATACACATAATTACATAGTGAAATAATTATAGAACTAGGAAAATTTCTCTATTGCTCTGCGCCGAAGAAACATAGTCTAAACCGGATTAAAGAAAAACTTACTTCCTGAAAAATCAAACAAGACGTGTGAGTTTTCTAAGGAGTAATAATTATTGCACAACACACACAGTCACACAAATGTGTACACATATTAATCTAGTCACCCGACTAGTTATATGCTCACGCAGCCAGTCACACAAATGGCATATCACCAGCACTCACAATCATAAACATCTTCATATAATCACATCACGTGGAACACGTGGAAATTAGTCAGTGGCGCCAACCTGATGAAACCCCAACGAGCCGTCCTCACAATGGCTCGCCCTCTCATTACATGTTAGCACCAGGGAGCCGACTCCCCCATACGGGGCCAACTGTCTAATCCTCACTGACCTAGTCCTCTCATGGTATTTTCCATTTTCTCTCTTTTTCTTTTTCCATACCAACAGGAGGGCAAAACCCGGTGGTCCTCCATTTCCAATCTAAGATCATTCAAGTCTCAACCAACAGGCGGAGCCACGCCTGCGGGCTACAATCAAATCTAGGATTATCGGTGCGCAACAACAAGAGGCCATCCTGTCTGGTCTAATACCCATATCATTCAGGTGCACACGGGGGCGCCGGATCTCCCATTTTCCCGGCCGACGGTCAAATATCATATCATTAATCAGGATCCATTATCACAGACCGTTCCTCACAAACACCATGGATGGTCCACTTCATCCCAATTCCACACAAAACAATGGCCATAGTATATTCATACACAAGTAATCAAACATTCAATTAAATGCCAGACATATTAATCAATTAGAATCCGTAATGCGATGCACAATATAAAATCGCAAAATTAATGCAAATAAATTAAATAAATAAATAAAATGCATTAACAATTAAACAACAATAATTAATATAAGAATAACAATAATAACAATAATAATGAGAAAATAAATAAAGATGTGAATGATTAATGAATAATATAAGGACAAATAACTACATCAAGAGCCCTTAAATAAATAAATAATTAGAGCACTTTATTTATTATGTATCGAATTATAGAATTTATCTAAATAAGCTTATTTATTATGTTCTATTGAAATTTTGGCAGCACCTCCCCTAAAAATTGGACTATCTACCTGCTCAGATATCACAATATTATATATATTTATCAATCAGCACACACAGCCCATCCGTCGGGCGATCAAACAGTTAAATTTCCCGTCCTCCATTCCAAATAACAAAATCAATATTACAATCAACTCTCAACATATAAATTGAAATAATCTTCATTGATCCAAGCGCATTATCAGACATTCTCACTTCACCTCAATATAATTAGCTTCTTTAGCCAGTTAACTACTATTTATTTTAGATTCGATCATCTAATTAATTCTAACTAATTAGGTTTCCGATTCGTCGCCTTCAACGTTTCGATTATGGACAATTTATTCTTCAAAATGACTTATGTCCTAGATTTTCAACATTAAATATATTTAGCTAGGTTTGAATAGTGAATTTTTTAATTATATACTCAACCTAAATTATAATCACAATTTCTAAACAAAGTGAATCCTAAGTTCGAATTTCTCCTATAAATCCCCCAACTTAAATTCAAAAGCTTTCCAACCTAATTATATTTACAAAAGACCATAACATGTCTATATATATTTAAAACTATTCCAATAACCTAACTTTTATTATTCAATTTCAATTATTTAATAACTCAATTAAATTTCGTTACTGCAATTAATTCTTTATATACAAAAATTAGAGTTGAAATCTTAGGACGTACCAATTGAGAATCGGGCAACGATTCCGTGATCAGCGTGAAGAGAGGATCATTCTGTCTCTCGGGCCTCGCCGGAGTGTCGCCGGCCGGTATCACCGGGACCGCACGCCGCCCGCCGCCGTTTGCACTGGGTTGTGCGAAAAGTCGCGGAGTGTCCAGAAAGTTGCAGGGGTTACAACCACCGACTCCAATTTTTTTGTGAGGATTGCCAAATCTTTACAATCGGTTTGTTGAATAGTGGCTCGTTTGGCGAAACAAGCCCCGACAGTCCCTCTTGCCGCGGCCTGGTATGTTTTCGATTTTCTTCCACTAAAACACGTCGCTTCTTGGATGGAACAACGTTCAACAGGATGGACGGAGTCGATCGGAGCTCACCTTGAAGCTTCCGTCGCGGGAATCCGCTCGATCTCGCCGGAAGTTGCAGCGCGTCGGGAAGAAGTTTGAGGGAAGCCATATCCGCGGCCAGCTGAAGGTTTCGCATCGGAGGCGAGGGAAGACTGGAATCGTGCCCAGTATCGCCAAAGGAATCGATTTCGCCACTTTCTTCTTGTCGAACGGTGGCCGGAAAGCGAAAAGGAAAGGGGAGAGGAGGGGCTGTCGCGCGTGCCATGAAGAAGAAGTGGAAGAAGAAAGAAAAGAGAAAGAAAGGCGATTCTTAGAAGAATCTGGGTCTTTTTCGGTTCGATTTCGAACCGGTTTGATTTTACAATTTCAGACGATTTTAGCTCGATTTGTTTTGTTATCTGGTTTTTTTTTTTTTTTTTTTTCTTGGTTTTTAGTTATTCGTAGTTGGTTTCGAAAATTAATTTGATTTCTGGGTCCGCTATCGATTTATTTTTAATCTATTTTTACTTAGGTTCCTTAACTTTTTCTCCACTTATTACTTCAATAAAAATTTAAAAAATATTAATAGTTAATGAATATTTTGATTTGGGGTTAATTAATTTAATAATATATTCACATTAATAGATTTTAAATTGCTGGAGTTTCATATTACTTGAAAATTTTAATGTTTTTTCAAAATCGAAACTTCTGATGATATATTTTGGGCTTAGGCCCAACTCGCAAACCTTCGGGCTCGATTTGGATTTTTTATTCATAATTGATTAGCCCACACGATCAAAATTTTCTGATTTTTGATTTTAATAAAATTCAAAGAGTTTTCGAAAATAAAAAATTCGGGGGATGTTTCAATCTCCCCCCTTAAGACAATTCGTCCTCGAATTGGAATCTAGTAGGAGAAAGTAGAATAGACACATAGGGAATTTCAAAGTCATCAAGAAAATTACTTCCAATTACAAGGAACACAGCTCCAAGGAGTGAAGGATATAACCGAGGGAAAGAAAAGGGTCAGGTATTCTAATTGTAATTCGATCGCCAACATCCTATTAGTTCACCTGGCTTGAAAGTTTATGAGACACCTTAAGCTTATTACCTAAGGTTCAATTACTTCTTCAGGACAGATACTGAAATTCTTGAGAAAGTCTATTCTTTGAAATAAAATTTCTTTATCTTTAAAACCCGTTTAGCAGTAAGTTTGCACATTTATATGTGTTAGAGATATATATATATTCAAGATTATATTAATTCATTTGAAAATTTAAACATTCCTTCATGAAAACCAAGCATATAATTCTTACAAAGGAGCGATTTAATTGAAATTCTGATTTTATTTATAGTGATAAAATATATCTCATTTAATTTACATAATATACTTACTAAAACTCTTATTGGGCAAAAATTCGAAAACTTATTACTTTAATTCAAAACTTTAAGAAAAATCGTTTTTTGCGAACTTCCGTGTCTATTATATCATATGGCACTTCGAAATAATTTGTTCTTTGTTTCTCATCTTATACAAATTCGATTGTTCCCCATAATATCTTTACTATTAGATTCGTCATTTGTTATACAGCTCTTTTTCTCACTACTCCCTTAGCTATCTCACTCCTATTAAAAATTTTTCACTCCTTCCACTTTAACATCAATTTCTTCTTCCAAGCGCTTTATTCACTCCTAATATATATATTACAATTTGTCACCTATTATGTCTTACCCTTAAATTATCCAAGTTCATTTCTATTGTTATCTTTCTTACTTATACGTTAAACAATCTCATACTCCAAATTTAGTAGCAACTCAACTTCTGTTTAAGGATAAGAGAGTATTCTTATTAATTATTTTGTCTACTAATCATCATTAATCGCGATCTATCTAACCACCAATAATTCAACTTAGCATTTATTACCTATCTTAAATATTCACCTTTATCTAATACCTATCAACACAGATTTTTCAATTAAATTTTGTTAATTCCCGACCTAATACTACCTTACCATCCAAATATTACATTAAGTTGATCTCAATAACTCCTCATTGTCCAGTTTATATTTACTATTAACCTCTCACTTCATGTTCATAGCCTAGATTAGAATTTCAACCCACGGTTCTAACATTTTAATTAGAACCTTAATTAAACAAAAGTTCAATTCTCTATGTGGAATTATTAACTCAAGATTCGCATCTACTTATCTCTACCTTACGTCAATTTCATATTCAACTTACCTATTTTATCTATCTTTAGTCAATCAATCTTTCCCTTATTCAAGTCTAGTAAGGTATTTATAATTTTTAATTAGAGGTTCCATTTTTTTAAGATATTTTATGATAATGCTATTCAAGATGGATTGGTCTATTTTTTAATTAAAAATTTTCATTGGAAAACTATATTTCTAAAGTATGCATTGGTCTTCTCGAGCTTCGCTTGCGAATGTTATATAATGTTAAAAAAAATAAAAATATTATTTTTATCATAATTAATAATTTTTTTCAAGAAGTCAAATATCCAATATATTATATTTATTAATATAAAAAAATAAGAAAAATAATTTATTTCCAAATTCTTGCAAAAGGATCAATATATTGACATATGCATAAATAAACAAAGTTTATAATTGTCACGACCCGTCTCCATGGGCCGGACCGGTACTAGGGCCCAGGTAAGCTTAAGGCCCCCGAGGCCCGTAGTAAGCCTAAATCACTAATATCTATGATTTCAATATAATATTTAAAACATTAAACATTCAGCCTATATTTATAGAAAAATAAACCTCAAGATTCTATTAAATTTCGGCCCAAATTTATCAGTTACACATTTTCACAGATCGGACCCAATTAACAATACATCACATTTTTTTTTTATATATGGACTCACATAATTATATTGTCTACGTTAACACACGACTAATTGTACACAATTTCTACAACTACGGAGTTCACTAACAGATGTATACAGATAAGTCTTCAGACATTTATCTACTTAATAGATCAACATTAAAATTAAAGAATTTCTTTTTAACAGTGAAGGAAAGACATGTGAGTTCTCTAAGGAGTAATAATTATTGCACAACACACACATTCACACAAACGTGTAAATATATCAATCTAGTCATCCGACTACTTATATGCTCACGCAGTCAATCACACAAATGGCATATCACCAGCACTCACAGCACTCACAATTCGATAAACATCTTCATATAATCACATCACGTGGAAATTATTCAGTGGCGCCACCTTGAAAACTCCCAACAGCCGTCCTCACACATGGGCTCGCCCTTCTCATACATGTGCACCAGGGAGCGATTTCCCCCAACGGGCCAACTGGTCTAATCCTCACTGACCAAGGTCCTCTCATTGTATTTTCCATTCTCTCTTTTCTTTCCATACCAACAGGAGGGCAACCCGGTGGTCTCCATCCAATCTAGATCATTCAAGTGTTCACACAGGAGGGCCACCCTGCGGGTGCTACAATTCAAAGTCTAGATTATCAGTGTGCGCAACAACAAGAAGCCATCCTGTGTTTCTATATAAACCCATACATCAGTGTGCACACGGGGCGCCGATTTCTCCCATTTTCCCGGGCCGAACGGTCAAAATATCATATCATTTAATAGGATCCATATCACAGACCGTCCTCACCAAACCCATGGTGGTTCCACTTATCCCAATTCCACACAAACAAGGCATAGGTAATATTCATAGCACAAGTTAATCAAACATTCTTCAATTAAATGCGACATATTAATGCAATTAGACATCGTTAATGCGATGCACAATTTAAACATCCAAAATTAATGCAAATAAATAAATATAATAAAATTAAATGCATTAACAATAAACAACAATAATAAATATAAATAAAACAATAATAACAATTAATTAATTGAGAAAAATAAATAAAGATGTGAATTGATTAAATGAAATAATAAAGACAATACTAATCAGAGCCCCTTATATTTATTATGTTACCAAATCCATAGAACTAATCTTAAATAAGACTTATTAATTATGTTATTAATCAAATTTTATCTAAGTTCTATCGAAAAATTCGGCAGCACCTCCCCTAAAATTGGATATCTACCTGCTCAGATATTCGCAATATTTATTCATTATCTTTATCAATCATTGGGGCACCACAGCCCATCCGTCGGGCAATCAATCAATTTAAACCCATCCTCCTTCCAAAACAACATACTCATACAAGATTATTTGTTAAGTCATTAAGCCGACCAAACTTAAAACTTATTGGTAATTAAATTGTTTAAGCTTGTTAAAACTCATTTTTAACAGTATACTATTTATAAACTACTATTTATTTTAGATTCGATCATCTAATTATCTAACTTAAATTAGTTCCGATTTCGTTCCTTCACGTTTCAGATTTATGACGAATTATTCCAAAAATTGACTTATGTCCTAGATTTCAACATTAAATATATTTAGCTAGGATTGAATAGTGATTTTCTTAAATTATATACTCAACTAATTATAATCACAATTTCTAACAAGTGAATCCTAAAGTTCGAATTCTCCTATAAATCCCCCATTAAATTCACAAGCTTCCAACCTAATAATATTTACAAAAGACCATAACTGTCTATATATATTTTAACTATTCCAATAACTAACTTCTTATTATTCAATTCAATTATTTTAATAACTCAATTAAATTCGATTACTCAAATTAATTCTTTATATACAAAAATTAAGAGTTTGAATCTTTAGAACGTACAATGAGAATCGGGGCACGAATTCCGTGATCAGCGATGAAGAGAGAACATTCTGTTCTCTGGGGCCTCGCCGGAGTTGTCGCCGGCCGGTCACCGGACCGCCGCCGCCCAGCGCCGTGCACGGATGGCCGAAACAAGTCGCGGAGGTCCAGAAAGTTGCAGGGGTACAACACCCGACTCCAATTTTTGTGAGGATTTTCCAAATCTACAATCGGTTCTGTTGAAACTAGTGGCTCGTATTGGATCCGAAACAAGCCCAGACAGTCCCTCCTTGCCGGCGGCCATGGTGTTTCGATTTTCTTCCACTTTAAAACGTCGCTTCTAATTTGGATGAGAAAAACGTTGTTCACACAGGATGGAGGAGTCGATCGGAGCTCACCTTGAAGCTTCACGTCGCCGGAATCGCTCGATCTCGCCGGAGTTGCAGCTGCGTCGCGAAGAAGATGAGGAAGCCATATCCGCGCCACTGAAGGTTCGATCGGAGCGAGGGAAGACTGGAATCGTGCCCAGTATCGCCAAAGGAATCGATCGCCACTTCATTCTTGTCGAACGGTGGCCGGAAGCGAAAAGGAGAGGGAAGAGGAGGGGCTGTCGCGCGCGCCAGGAAGAAGAAGGGGAAGAAGAAAGAAAAGAGAAAGAAAGGCGGTTCTACAAGAATCTGGGTCATTTCGGTTCGATTCGAACCGGTTTGATTCAATTCAGCGATTTAGCTCGATTTTGTTTTGTTATCTGGTTTTTTTTTTCTTGGTTTTTAGGTTATTTGTGTGGTTTCGAAAATTAATTTGATTTCTGGGTCCGGTTCGATTTATTTTTAATTATTTTACTTAGGTTCCTTAACTTTTTCTCCATTTACTCAATAACTCAATAAAAAAATTAAAAAAATATCTTAATAGTAATGATATTGAATTGTGGGTTAATTTATTTTATATAATATTCATAAATAGATTAAATTGGCTGGAAGTTTCATATTAGTTTTCCTTGAAAATTTTAACTGTTTTCAAATCGAAACTTCTGATGATTTATATTTGGGCTGTAGGCCCCAACTCGGCAAACCTGGGCTTCGATTTGGGATTTTATTCTTAATTGTAGCCCACACGATTCAAGAATTTCTGGATGTTTTTGATTGTAAATTAAAAATTCAAAGGTGTTCGAAAATAAAAATACGGGGGTGTTTATCAATCTCCGCCCCCTTTAAGAACAATTCGTCCTCGAATTGGGAGATCTAGTATGGAGAAAGTAAGATAGACACATAGGGAAATTTCAAAGTCAATAAAAATTACTTCATCCAAGACACAGCTCAAGAAGTGAAGTATATGAACCGAGGTAAAGAAGGGTCAGGTATTTCTAATTGTATTCGACTCGCCACCATCCTATTTAAGTGTCACCTGGCTGGACAGTTATGAGAACCTTAAGCTTCATTACCTAAGTGTTCCAATTACTATACTCCAGACAGCTACTGAAAGTCTTGAGAAAGTCCTTTCGTTTGAATAAAATTTATCTTAAAACCGGTTTAGCAGTAAGGTTGCCACATTTATATGTTGTAAGAGATATATAGTAATAATCCAAGATTAATATAATTCATTTGAAAATTAAAACATTCCTAATTCATGAACAACCAAGCATAATAATCTTACAAAGAGCGAGTTAATGGAAATTTGATTTTATTTTATAAGTGATAAAATGATCTCTCATTTAATTTACATTATAGCTTACTAAAACTCTTATTGGGCAAAATTCGAAAACTTATTACTTTTAATTCAAAACTGTTTAAGAAAAAATCGTTTCGCGACTGTCCGTCTTGTGCGTGATTGAATATCATATTGGCACGTGGATCGAAATAATTGTTTTTTTCTCATCTATCACAATCTCGGAATTGTCCATATATATCTTTAACTATACGATTCGTTCATTTGTTTATACAGCTCTTTCATCACTACATCCTTAGGCTATCTCAACCTCTATGAAAAATTTTCACTCCTTCCACTTAACCATCAATTTCCTCTTCCAGCGCTTAATTCCTTATGTGAGCCTTATAATTCATCACGAAAATTAATCTTTCCATAATAATATCTCTTGTAATTGCAGTTTCCATCACAACACTAAAAATCTCATTTGAATAACCTTCCCATTCTAACTAAATGTTCGCCTATAATTTGTTAAGGAAGTAAGCAGAGTATTCTTATTAATTATCTTTGTCTACTATCATCAATTAAATCGCCGATCCGTATCTAACCACCAATAATTCAAGCTTAGGACATTAGTAGTACGATCACCTATCTTAAGATATTCACCCTTATCACTAATACCTATCAACACAGATTTTTTTTTTTTTTAATTATTTATCAGCGAACATATTTAATTTAAAACATCAAAATGGGGCGTGCGAATTTAAAGTATCAAGTAAATAAAAGAAAAAGGTTTATATTTTTGAGAACTCAAAGAAAATTCCAGTATGTATGAGCTTAAATATTTGATGTCAGATATTCCTTAGTTACCTTAAGATTACTTCCTATGTGGTATAAATCTGTTCCAGGCCAATGACAATCGCTCTTATACTCTAACACACTCATGACTTCCGATAGGAATAGAGATCACATTTGAAAGGTAGTGTATTGGGTGATCAGGCCAATCCACTACGTCCAGGTACTACTCTATTCCCACCCACACTAAAAGTTTGCGTACCAAACTCTGGCCCTTATAGGGTATTTGCGAATGGTTGCATCCTAATTGTCCACCTAACTTTCACTCTAATCCTCATTACTTTCTTTCTATGGACCATATGGCTTTTACACAGACAGGTAATGGATCTTCTGCCTTCATAGGGTTTCAGGTGGCGTACACCCCCCTAATAGAAGAAATTCGCCAAGCTTCTTTCCTATGTTGGTTCACGGCCGAGATCCCAAACATAAATGAAATTTCCTAAGCCCGCAGTTTGTGCTATGCCCTAAAGCCCTAAGACGCTAAGCTTTCTGATACCAACTTTGTCACGTACCGTCTCTATGGGCCAGAACCGGCACCAACTAGGTGTGCAGGTAAGCTAAGGCCCCGAGGCCCCGTAAGAAGCCTAAAATCACTAATACTATGATTTCAATATAATATTTTTAAAACATTATCAGCCTATATTTATAGAAAAAATAAATCTCCAAAGAGTTCTATAAATTCGCCAAATTTATCAAGATTTACAACAATTTCCCAACAGATCGGGGCCACCCAATTAAACAATGCAATCACGATTTATAATAATAAACGATTAAAAGTAAATACAATCCTACAACTGCGGAGTCACTACTGGTTAGTATACATAGCAAAATAATTAAATGGAACTAGGAAAAAATTTCTTTAATTTGCCACTATCACGAAGAACATAGCCTAATCCCGCATTAAAGGAAAAACCTAACTTCCTGAATAAATTCAAACAAGACATGTGAAGTTTTCTAGGAGTAATAATTATTGCCACAAACACAGACGGCAGTCACACAATGTGTAAGCACAATAATTAATCTAAGTCATCCGAACTAGTTATATGCTCACTCAGCCAGTCAACACAAATGCATATCACCAGCACTCCATCGAATCATAAACATGCTTCATATAAATCACATCACGTGGAAATTAGTCCAGTGGCCGGCACACTGAAAACCCCGAACGAGCCGTCCTCGACACAGGCCGCCCTCTCATACATGTGCACCAAGGGGAGCCGGATCCCCATAGTTAGATGGAGAGGAGCTGAGTCATCGGCCCACTGGTTCTTTAAGACTATCATCCCTCACTGACCAAGTCTCTCATTGGTATTTTCCATTCTCTTTTCTTTTCCATACCAACAGGAGGCACCCGGTGGTCTCCATCCATCTAGATCATCAAGTGCTCACATCAGAGGCCACCACTGCGGGCTACAAATCAAATCTAGAATATCAGGTGCCGCACAACAAGAGGCATCGGCCTGTGTTCTATATAACCCATATCATCAGGTGCACACAGGGGGCGCCGTCTCCCATTTTCCCAGGGCCGACGGTCAAATATCATATTCAATAGGATCAGGATCCATATCACAGAAAACGTCCTCACAGACCATGTGTGGGCCACCTTCATACACGGGATTCCACAACAAACAAAGGGCATAGTAATAGTTCATGAGCACAGTAAATCCAAACTTTCAATTAAATGACAGCATATTAATCAAATTAGACCATCGTAATAGCGATGCACAATTAATTAACAGTCAAAATTAAATGGCAAATGAGAAGAGAAGGTGAATAAATAAATAGCATATAACAATAACATACAATAATGAATATAAATAACAATAAGGAACAGTAATAGATGAGATAAATAAATAAAGATGTGAATGATTAGAATGAATAATAGAGTACAATGAACTAATCAGAGCACTATATTTATAAGTTCAATCATAGAACTAATCTAAATAAGATTAATTATTATGGTTTTAATCAAAATTTAGTCTAAGTTCGTAGTCGACAAGTTTCGGCAGCACTCCCTAAAAATTGAGACTATCTAAACCCTGCTCAGATATGCAATATTATCATATCTTTAATCAATCATGGCATGACACAGCCCACTTCCGTCGGGCAAATCAATCATTAAAATCCATCCTCCTTCCAAAACAACAATACTCATACAAGAATTATGTTTGTTAAGTCATAAAGCCGACCACTAAAAACTTATGGTAATTAAATTGTTAAGGCCTGTTAAAACTCATTTTTAACAGTAACTATTATAACTAAAAAAAACTTATAAAAATTTTATTTAGATTCGATCATCTAATATTCTAACTAAATAAGTTATCCGATTCGTCTTCAAAACGTTTCAATTGTTAATGCATATTCCAAAATGACTTATGTTCCCTAGATTTCAACATAAATATATTTTAGGCGTAGGTTTGAATAGTGATATTAAATTATAGTACTCGGAACCTAATAATAAATCAGCAATTTCCTAACAAAGTGACATCCTAAGTTCGAATTCCTCCTAATAAAATCCCCCAATTAAATCACAAGCTTTCCAACCTAAATATTTACAAAAGACCAATAACTGTCCTAATATTATATTTAAACTATTCCAATAACCTTAACTTTATTATTACAATTCAATTAATTTTAATAACTCAATAAAATTCGTTACTCAATTAATTCTTATATACAAAAATTAAGAAAGTTGATCTTAGACGTACCAATTGAGAATTCGGGCAAGCGATTCCGGTGATCAGCGTGAGAGAGGAACATTCTGTCTCTCGGGCCTCGCCGAGTGTTCGCCGCCGGGTCACCGGACGCGCCGCCGCCCGCTCCACCGCTGTGCACGGTGGGCCGAAGAAGTCGCGAGTGTCCAGAAAGTGCAGGGTTACAACCACCCCGACTCCAATTTTTTGTGAGGGATTCCAAATCTACAATCGGTTTGTTTGAACTAGTGGTAGGACTCCGTTTGGCCGAAACAAGCCCGCAGTGTCCTCTTGCGGCGGCCATGGTGTTTTCGATTCTTCACTAAAACGTCGCTTGCTTGATGGAAAAACGTTCAAAGTCAGGGAGATCGCGGATAGGGTGCGAACAGGACATCCACGGATGGAGAGTCATCGGAGGCAGCGTCACTGCTTGAACATTATCGTTCGGCTGATATCGCCGCTACACGGCTCCGGAAGTTGCAGAGTGCGTCGCGAAGAACAAGTTTGAGAGAAGCCATATCCGACAGCGGCGCACTTAGAGAAGGTTCGAGTCGGAGCGAGGGAAGAACTGGAAAATCGTAGCCAATATCAGCGCCAAATAGGATATCGATGTCGCGCACTTCATTCTTGTCGAACGTGTGGAGCCGAAAGCAGAAAAGAGGAAAGGGGTAAGAGGGAGGGGGCTGTCGCGCGTTAGGCACAGGGAGAGAAGGGGAAGAAGAAAGAAAACGAGAGAAGAACGGGCGATTATCGATAGGGAGAGGAATATGGGTTCCATTTCGGTTCGATTCGAACAGGTTTGATTCAATTCAGCGATTCTAAGCCTCGGGATTTGTTGTTTTGTTAATCCTGGTGGTTTTTTTTTTTTTTTTCTTGGTTTTTAAGGTTATTCGCGTGGTTCGAAAATTAATTGATTTCTGGATTCGGTCCGATTTATTTTAATTATTTTACTTAGGTTCCCTAACTTTTTCTTCCATTTACTCAATAAAAATTAAAAATATTAATAGTAATGATAATTTGATTTGGGTTAGATTAATTTATATATAATCATAAATAGATTAAATTGCCTGGAGTCTTTCCATATATTTCTCTTGAAAATTTTTAACTGTTTTCAAAATCGGAAACTTCTGATGATAAGTTATGGTTAGGCCCAACTCGCAACTCTGTGGCTCGATTTGGGATTTTTATTCTAATTGTAGCCACACGATCAAACAATTTCTGATTTTTGATTAATAAAAAATTCAAAAGGTTCGAAAAATAAAAATTCGGGGTGTTTTTCATTTTTTATTTCCAAATACGATGGTTATGTTTAACTCTTGCATTGGGAGTATGATGAATGAAAGAGCAATGTTATGTTTTTGTATGTTGTTTGGAAAGAACGCAAAATTTTAGGCTAAAAGAGAAAAAAGTTTAAGTGTGACTTAAAAATTGACAATATATCTTCATTTGAATAATAAGGTATTTAAGAGGACGAAGGGTTAAGAAGAGTTTATGTGTAATTAACTTTTGGACATGTGAGGTAAGTTTAAATAAAAATTAGTTAAAAATTCCAAGTTTCTCCGGTTATTTTTCTTGTCAAGATCCAGAGAAAATTGTCAAAAAGTATGTGAAATCCTGAGTGAAATAAAACATGAGAAATAAGTGATTTTTTCGAGATATTTTTGGCCGCGGGAGTCAGTTTGTTCTTGTGGGTAGGTTTATTGCGCTTGTGTGAGCGTGGTGTGGTTTGTGAGAGCGGGGCTAAATATTGTTGATTCTCTTTTCCTGGTTGGGTGGTGGTGTTGCTGATTGGCGCGTGGGTTGAGTCATTGCTTTCTGTCGGTATTCGTGGTCTAGGTTTTTTATTCTAATTGTAGCCCACACGATCAAAATTTCTGATTTTTGATTTAATAAAAATTCAAAGGTTTCGAAAATAAAAATTCGGGGTGTTTCATTTTATTTCCATATTTATTTTTTACTCTTGCATTTGGATATAATGAATGAAAGAAAATTTTTTTTTTCTTTTGTTTGGAAAAGAGCAAAATTTTAGGTAAAAGAAAATGTTATTACTAAAAATTGACAATTATATCTTCATTTGAATAATAAGGTATTTAAGAAAGGGTTAAAGTTTGTTAATTAACTTGGGACATTTGAGTAATTTAATAAAAATTAGTAAAATTCTCACTTTTCTCCGTTATTTTCTTTCCAAATCAGAGAAATTCAAAATATGTGAATCTGAGTGGAAAATAAATGAAATATTTTTTTCAATATTTTCCTCCTCTTTTCCAAGAAAGGAAATATATATTTCCCTATATATTTTCCATAGTTATTTTCCTTCACTCAAAAAAAAAACAAAAAGTACTCCCCATCCAAACAAAGGGCAAGAGTGAAAACTAATTTTTCTTTATGAAATTTTAAATTCAAACATAAATTATTTATTTTTGTTAGTTGGCGAAGATGAATTTTAATTCCTTGAACACCACATCAACCTTTCACTATATATAATTTCTCAAAAAAAAAAAAAAAAAAAAAAAAAAAAAAAAAAAAAAAAAAAAAAACCTTTCACTGTATATTTGTAATTTTAAAATAAAAATATTAGAGCAAATATAAAGAAATCAATATGAAAATAAAAAATGAAATTGTATTTATTTCAATAATAGAATTAAATTGTATTATTTATTTTAATAATAGTATATCCAGCTCATATACCAAACCAATTTATTAGAAAATTTATATCTTTTTATTAAAAAGTAATAAAAGGTGTCACCCCCAAATATATAAGGTTTGAAATATTGACGATTGCATACTTGAAATCGAGTATATCATCGGAAAATTTATAGTTTTTTATGTCATTCTTCAATAAAAAAAAAAAAAAAAAAATAAAAAAATAAAAAAAAACACAAATCGAGTCGTATTAAAAAAAAAAAAAAAAACAACAAATCGAGTCGTGATTTATATCCAAGAGTTGTTTAAAATTTGAATTATGAAATTACAAAACATAAATTTTTTTATCAATACTTCGAAATAAATAAATATTTATATACATTCTACTAATTTTTTATCGGTATCAGGTTCAATAAATTACCAACAAAATGTTAGACGGTGAGAATACAAATTCAATTTTAGGAAGCTAGTTTGAAATTCTAATAAATTCAAATGATGTGATTGCTTCAAATATTAAAAACTAATTGTGTTTTATGAAACTTTTATTATATTATTGCTTTAAAAAAATTGCCATTTATATGTAGAAATATAAAAGCTTAAGCCTATTGTTTTATATGGTAAATTGTTGGAAGCTTAATTTGCTAAGTTGGAATTAAATTTTGTTTTTTTTTAAAGAAAGTTCATTTTAATGTAATATATATATATATATATAGTCTTTTCATATTTCTTTAAATGACTAATTGGAGAAAAAAAAATAAAGGTTTCAAAATAATATATATATATTAATATATAAATAGTCGTTAAATTCGATTTTCAAATAGAATTCTAATAACACTTTAAAAATATGATTAAAGTTTAAAAGTAAGTAGATTAAATTTGAATTTGTTAAATTCGATTTCAAATGGAATTCTAATATGAATATAACATTTCAAAATTTTTTATTATTACTTTTTAAATTTAGAAAGTATCCGATCAATATATAAAAAAAAAGAAAAAAAACTAAATAATTTTGTTAAGAAAAGAGAAAAATAGGATACTGAAAAACAAAAAAAAAGCCTTCAATTTCCTTTTTATCGCTTTTGTCGTAGCTTTCATATAGATATATAGATATAAATAAATAGATTTCAAATAATATAATTAGATAGGGGCATGTGGCCTCGTTTTATTTCTAATAATCAGAGTTAAAAAAAATAAGTATTAAGAAAAAAAAAGACAAATAAAAACGTGATAGAAATTAAAAATATATTTTTTTTATAGGTGTGTGTAATTTTAATAATGTTCTTCTAGAATAAAAAGAAAAATTCAGTAACATTCTCCTGATAAAGTCCTAGCCTGTCCGTAGCAGAGTAGCAGTTGTCAACTTTACAACCAAAACCCAAAAATAGTTAATTCAGCTATTCAAATGCTCACAGTTGACAGAAAAAGATTTATTACCCAAAAAAAAAAAAAAAAAAAAAAAAAAAAAATTAAACAACGAAAGACCCATAATGGCATAATCAAATTGTCATATCCTTTCTGTAACTCGTAACTAAAAAAAAAAAAAAAAAAAAAAAATTAACAACGAAAGACCCATAATGGCATAATCAATGTCATTCTTTCTGTAACTCGTAACTGACGCATGTATGCATTTTATATATAAACAGCAGGAGCTATACCATTTCGCCTCTATCTCTCGTTCTCTTCTTTCCCCGTCTCTCTCACTTCTCTGCTACTTTAATCTGTCTTAAGTTCATAGTTTTGCATTAACTTGATTATTGGATTTTTTGTTTTTTCAAAATCCAATAAACCAATAATTAGTGGATTCTTTTGAAGCCATGAAAGGTAACCAAGAAAAATCATCAGAAAATCAAGATGGAGAAAAAAGAGCCTTTAACCCCCCACCAGAGAATCAGAAAGTTCCAATCTTGAAGCTTTTCTCTTTCGCAGACAGGCTCGATGTGGCTTTGATGATTATTGGCAGTGTCTGTGCCATTGGCAATGGGCTTGCTCAGCCTCTGATGAGTCTCATATTTGGCCAGCTTATCAATTCCTTTGGCACAGCCAACCAATCCAATGTTGTGGATCAAGTGTCGAAGGTGCAAATCTTGATTTTCTTGACAGTTTCTTATCTTATTTTCTTTCTTTAATTTATCAACAATGGGATTGGATTAATCTTAACCTTGTTTGTTAATGAATATTGCACTTGTATGTCAGTTTCTATTTGTTTTCTTTTTTCTTTTTCACTTTTATTTTGTAGGTTATATTTTTATTTTATAATTTAGTTCAAGAAACGTTTGGTGTATTGTTTGTATACTTGTAAGTTAGGAAATGGAGTTAATTATTTCTTTGTTTCAAAGATACCCATAGAGTTTTTTTAAGAAAATGTCAAGTCAATAGCTTTTATTTTCAATTGTCAAGTTTGACTGTGATTTGTTTGGGATTGCCTTATAAAGAAAATGTAAATCCTTTATTTGTTGGCTTTTTCCATTAAAAGGCCAATAATAATAACTGGTTAATTGAGAACAACTTATTACTTAATTAGCACTTTAATTACATTGATTTCATAGAATTTTTTTATTCTAATTAACCTGAAACTTGTATTAATTAAATAGTAATTAATATAAGACCAAAATAGATATTTCCTTGTTGGAAAATAAATATGATTAATATGATTTAACTTGTATAATCTTCAGATGGCAATAAAGCTGGTCTACTTGGCTGTTGGTGCAGGCGCCGCATCATTATTACGTAAGGCAGACTTCTCTTTTCTTTCCAGCATGATTGCATTTACTTGATAGTTGCATTTGAAGCTTAACACCCTGTTCGGAAACAGTTTATTAGCAAGCTATATAGCTTTTATAACAGTTAACTAATGTTGCGGAACATACCTTAACTTGCAAATGTATTCAAAACTTTGGTTTTTCAAATTACAACAGTATTTTGCTTAATTAAGATGTGTAAATATGCTTGAAGTGAACTATAATCATCTGAAACGCTAATAGGGCCACTCTTTTGGTTGCCAATATGAATGTTTGTATTTTATGCATGCATTTAAATTTAATATCTATTTTAATTCCAATGTCACATGACTGACGAGTGAATAATGGTTGCAGAGGTTTCATGTTGGATGGTGACCGGAGAAAGACAATCTGCTCGCATTCGAAGTCTGTACTTGAAAACAATATTAAGACAGGACATTGGCTTTTTTGATACTGAAACAACAACCGGTGAAGTGATTGGAAGAATGTCAGGTGACACGGTTCTCATTCAAGATGCCTTAGGTGAAAAGGTAATGTTGTTTTATATATTAGTACCATTATCATGTTCAGACATAATAATTTCTACAATAGGCTTTATTATAATGCACTTTCTTATCAAATATATAATTTGCTGGCTTTGAATTTTAACTTCACTTCAACAGGTTGGGAAGTTTATACAACTATTATCAACATTTTTCGGAGGCTTTATCATTGCTTTTGCACGAGGATGGCGTCTTGCACTAGCTCTAGCATGTTGTATTCCTCTTCTTGCAATAGTTGGAGGATTCATGGCACTGATCATGACAAAGATGTCGAGCCGTGGGCAAATTGCTTATGCAAATGCAGGAAATGTAGTAGAAGAAACAGTTGGAGCTATTAGAACGGTGAGGCTTAGAAATGAAAGGCATACATTGTATCCATTTATGAACTTCCTTTCATATTAATTTATCAATTTGTTTTTTTGGCTTTTTTTTTTCAAGGTAGCATCCTTCACAGGGGAAAAGCATGCAATTCGGAAGTATAATGAAAAGTTGAAAATAGCATATGAATCTGCTGTTCATCAAGGGCTGGCATCAGGGTTAGGAATTGGAGCAATGATGCTTGTTATCTTTTCCACTTACGCACTTGCCATATGGTATGGATCCAGATTGATTATAAGCCATGGTTATAACGGTGGACAAGTCATTACTATTATTACATCAATCATGACAGGTGGAATGTAAGTGCTTGCATCGCAATCGATTTAGCAGAAATATATCTAGATTGTCATTTTATTTATTTGTTTACTTTAATGGAATAGGTCATTGGGTCAGACTTCTCCCTCCTTGAATGCATTTGCAGCAGGGCAAGCTGCAGCATATAAAATGTTAGAGACCATCAAACGAGTACCGAAAATAGATCCGTATGACACCAGTGGGATGGAATTGGAAGACTTTAAAGGAGATATTGAACTGAAAGATGTTCATTTCAGATATCCTGCCAGGCCTGATGTTCAGATCTTCTCTGGATTTTCAGTGAAAATTCCAAGTGGGAAAACTATAGCTTTAGTTGGTCAAAGCGGCAGTGGGAAATCAACTGTTATTAGCCTTGTTGAGAGATTCTATGATCCTGATTCCGGTGAAGTGCTTATAGACGGCATTAATTTAAAGAAGTTGAAGCTCAGTTGGATAAGACAGAAGATTGGGCTAGTTAGTCAGGAACCTATCTTGTTTGCAACAAGCATAAAGGAGAATATAGCATATGGCAAAGAAAATGCAACTGATCCGGAAATTAGAACTGCAGTTGAACTTGCCAATGCTGCTAAATTCATCGACAGAATGCCTCAGGTATCACTATTTTCTGTTGAAGAGCTCATGCCATTTAATTTAATATGTGCTTCTAACAATTAACAATATTTTCCTCATCTGTGCTCTTGATCTTGATCAAGTAGTCTACAGCAACATTGACCTCTATATTTCTTTTTAACTTAAGAATGCTTGATTCTCCTAAACAATTTTCCTTTCTGACACTTGGAGTGAGTAACTAGGATGCTTGCATTTGCATTTCCAGGGGCTTGATACAATGGTAGGTGACCATGGAACCCAGTTATCAGGAGGTCAAAAGCAAAGAATTGCTATTGCAAGGGCCATATTAAAAAATCCTAAAATTCTCCTTCTTGATGAAGCAACAAGTGCATTAGACGCAGAGTCTGAACGCATTGTCCAAAATGCACTAGACAATATTATGTGCAATAGGACAACTGTGGTTGTTGCACATCGTTTAACAACCATCAGAAATGCTGACATTATTGCTGTGGTGCATTTGGGCAAAATTGTGGAGCAAGGTAATCTTTAAACTCATTGCTTTTTATTCATCAAATCCATAGAACTTTCAAGTAACATTGGACTATTTCTATTGTAGGAAATCATGAGGAATTGATACAGAATCCAGAAGGAGCATACTCCCAGCTAATTCGCCTTCAAGAAGGAGCTAAAGAATCTGAACAGTCCCAACACTCAGATTCAGATGCTTCAGAAACCAGTCCGATAATTGATAGGTCAGGAAGCCAGAGACACTCTATGCAGAGATCAATAAGTAGAGTTTCATCAGGAAGCAGGCATTCTTTCACAATTAGTAGTGTAGGCTTAGGTGTCCCTGGTGATGTTAATATCCTTGAGATAGAAGACTGTGAAGAGGACAGTAAAGGAAAGAAGAAGGCTGAACAAGTTCCAATGAGACGACTTGCATATCTAAACAAGCCAGAATTGCCAATTCTTTTGCTCGGAACTTTAGCTGCAGTTGTTCATGGTGTAGTTTTCCCAATATTTGGCCTGTTAATATCAACAGCCATTAAAGTGTTCTATGAGCCTCCCAACAAGCTGCGAAAAGATTCTAAGTTCTGGGCTTTGGTATATGTGGGCATTGGTTTTGTTACTTTTATTGCTCTACCAGCACAGAACTACTTATTTGGAATTGCAGGGAGTAAATTGATTGAGCGAATTCGTTCCATGACATTTGAAAAGGTTGTGCACCAAGAAATCAGCTGGTTTGATGATCCTGCAAATTCTAGGTATGTTAAAAAGCTCCAAATTATTTATGACACAATCTTTTCGAGAAGAAAGAAAAAGAATAAAGAAAACAATGGTTGCTACTCTAACTGTGAATGCCTTATCATTTTCCAGTGGTGCTGTTGGAGCAAGATTGTCTACAGATGCCTCAACAGTTAGGAGTCTTGTTGGTGATACATTGGCCTTAATTGTGCAAAACATAGCGACTGTGACAGCAGCATTGCTTATAGCATTCACAGCCAATTGGATTCTAGCATTGATAATAGTTGCAATATCACCGTTGTTACTATTCCAAGGTTTTATTCAGGCAAGATTTACGAAGGGGTTCAGTGCAGATGCCAAGGTTAACTTTGCTCTGTAAATTTTGTATTTTCTGAAGCAAATTTGTGTTTATTTAGCTCTGATAGTTTAAATTTTTGCAGCTGATGTATGAAGAAGCAAGTCAAGTGGCAAATGATGCAGTAGGGAGCATTAGAACTGTTGCATCATTTTGTGCAGAGAAGAAGGTGATGGATTTGTACCACAACAAATGTAGTGGTCCTGTAAAACAAGGCATTAGGCTTGGAATTGTTAGTGGTGCTGGTTTTGGATTCTCATTCTTTGTTCTCTATTGCACAAACGCATTTTGTTTTTACATAGGATCTGTTCTTGTCCAACATGGAAAAGCAACTTTTTCAGAAGTTTTCAAGGTAAGATATGAACTGGCAACTCTTTCTATTTTCGCAATGCATTGTCACAGATAATATTAATCCAATTCTAACTTCAAACTTTTGTCAGGTTTTCTTTGCATTGACAATCGCAGCAATTGGGGTTTCCCAATCCAGTGGCTTGGCTCCAGATAAAAGCAAAGCCCAGGATTCAACAGCATCAATATTTGCCATTCTCGACAGAAAGTCAAAAATTGACTCGAGTAGCGACGAAGGCAGCACACTTACACATGTAAATGGTGAAATTGAGCTTAAACATGTCAGTTTCAAATACCCAACGAGACCTGACGTTCAAATTTTCCGCGACTTGTCCCTTATTATCCCCTCAGGAAAGGTACTTGTCTGGGATATTTAGTGCCTGAAAAAAAATTTGACTTAACAGTTTAACTATCATCTAGTCTTTATTCAAGTAATTTCCTCAGCTTCACATCTCTATATCTGCAGACAGTTGCTTTGGTCGGAGAAAGTGGCAGCGGGAAGTCAACAGTAGTTAGTCTTATAGAAAGATTTTATGATCCTGATTCTGGCACTGTACATTTAGACAATGTAGAAATCAAGAAACTTAAACTAGGTTGGCTAAGACAACAAATGGGATTAGTAGGACAAGAACCAATACTCTTCAACGAATCAATCCGTGCAAATATTGCTTATGGCAAGCAAGGAGATGTTAGTGAGGAAGAAATAATTGCAGCAACAGAAGCTGCTAACGCACATAGCTTCATTAGCTCATTGCCACATGGCTATGATACTTCTGTCGGAGAACGAGGGATCCAACTATCCGGTGGGCAAAAGCAAAGAATAGCCATCGCAAGGGCAATAATAAAGAATCCAAAAATTCTTTTGCTTGACGAGGCAACAAGTGCACTAGACGCAGAGTCAGAAAGGGTTGTACAAGATGCATTAGATAAAGTAATGGTGAATAGAACCACCGTGGTTGTTGCTCACCGCCTTGCAACTATTAAAGGTGCTGATATAATTGCTGTAGTCAAGAATGGAGTAGTTGCTGAGAAAGGAAGACATGACACACTCATGAAGATCACAAATGGAGCTTATGCTTCCTTGGTGTCACTTCACATGAGTGCATCGTAAGGGGAAAGGACAACTCATGCTTAGAGAGTTTTGAGTTATGTGAAAGGAAAATAATATATATGTTTCTGGAATTTTATTTCAATCATAGATTTTCCATTTTAGCATGAAGGCATGGAAAAGATGATATAGGCATAAAAAGGGTAAAGAAAAAATAGGCATCATTATTTTCCTTCCTGGAGCTTCTGTTTCCATATGCAATATGAGCACTACACAATTGTATGGAAAGCTTTCCAGTGAGAAAAGCTAAAACAAATGGCAGATGCGAGGGAAAAGTTTCTCTTGCGGTCATGAATGACAGGATGATAAAGTTTCTCGTTTTGCTGTTACAGAACAGAACATCAACGTTAAGAGTCATTGATGAATCGTGTGCTTCGAAGTTACCTATTACAGTAGATAGCAAGTATTTTGCAACTAAAAAGCTTGCTTAAAGATATACAAAAACTTATACCAGAACAAAGATTCTTAAGAAGAATTATCGAAATTGAGATGAACTTATCTTTTAGTTTAAACAAGAGTTTTAATTGGATGATACTAATCAACAAGCCTTCTATTTCCAATAAAAGAAATATTTAAATGCTACTAATCAACAACACAAACCTAACAAAAATTAACAAACTACAAACTAATCAACAAACAAGATATATATATCTTCAAGCTATCTTCAAGCTAACAACCATTTCTTCACATTATTTTTGGGAGTAATAATGTAATGAAATCATAGTATAACATTGCCGTTATGAGTATTAAAATAAGATATCTGAACCATCATTGTTTGGGACGGAGTGGATGAGATTCCTTCTCCTTTAATCAAATGTATCTGAAATTAAAATAAAGAAAATTGAATGATTTGTTATTTTAGGGCTTAATCTTTATTGAATTAAAAGTTAAAGGACTGGATATGGACAAATAAAAATTTAAACACCACATGGTAGAAGAGATTAAAAAATTAAAAAAAAAAATACAATGTCCCAAAATAATATTCCCCTTTAAGCTAAGTTACCAATCATATACAATTTCTCTTGCAACTTAATTTAATCTGAGGTCAAACAAATAATTGAGTTCTACATTATATTATATCTTCCAAAACAGAGCTATTTTTGATATCTTTGCTTTTTAAATTTACTGGAGCCAAACTCACAAAACCATAATAGACAAAGTATATTATATTATGTAATGAACTATAATTAGTGCATTTTATTAAATTTTAATTTCTTACAAAATTTTTAATTTTAGGATCGATAATCTATCTTTCATAATGCTATGTTCGGCGATAGGTTTTAATATAGCTTTTAGCATTTTGATTAAGTAACACTATTTTTATTAGTTACTTTTTTTTTTTATAATGTGAGTTCCACATCGATTATACTCGTTCTTTTTAATTAATTTCTTTTTTATCATTTAATTTTTTATTTATATAATATTAAAGTATACGTTATTATTAAACTAGAATAACTATAGTGTTAATTTATATTTACAATTTAACCTTGAAGATATTTATAATACTACTTCTTGTTTACTTAATTCTATTTTTATTTTTATATAATAAAATAATTTCAAAATAAAGTTTAATTCTATTTTTATTTTTATATAATAAAATAATTTCAAAATAAAGTTTAATAATTTAATTTACAATTCTAACCTTGAACATATTTCATAATACTAACTTCTTCGTTTACTTAAATTCTGATTTTTATTTTTATCATAATAAAATAATTTCAAACATAAAGTTTAATATCTATTTTTATTTTTATCTATAATAAAATAATTTTCAACACATAAAAGTTTAACTCAATCTATGCACTGATCTTAACCGCCCTAATTTATAATTTATAAATGTAAATTCTCCAAAATAAATTACACACTTACCCAGCCTAGTTTAATATATACACATTCTTCAAATAAATACCAACTGCTAAACACCTAACGGCTACTAAACATCCACGCTAGCTTTATACTACATATACAAGCAAGAGCACCACCCATCTTCGCTCTCTCTCTCGTCTCTCTTCTTTCTCCATCCTCTCACTTCTATGCTACTGCCTTAAGTCTCATAGCCTTTTGCATTTACACTTGCCTAATCTGGATTTGTGTTTTTCCAACAATCCGAATAAAACCCAATCCCAGTTGGATTCTTTTAAGCCCACTGAAAAAGGACACGAAGAAAAATCATCAGAAAATCAACGAGTGGAGCACGAAGGAGCCTTTTAACCACCACCAGAAACTGGTCCAATCTTTGAAGCTTTTCTCTTTTGCAGACAGGTTGCAGAAAGTTCCAATCAGATAGTACATATCAATTCCTTTCGGCCAACAGCCAACCAACTCAACACGTTGTCGGATCAAGTTTTTAAAGGTGCCACAATCTTGACTTTTCTTGGACAGTTATTACTCTTTAATTGGCCTATTCTTTACGTTTATCAACAATAGGGATTGGATTAACTTCTTAACCTTCGGCTATTACATAATATTAGTGCACATATCATTCTCCAGAACATTAATAAATTTCTACCAATAGGCTTCATTAAGTGTTCTTTCGTTATCAAGGATATTAATTTCTTTCAACGGTGGGAAGTTTGGTAAAACTATCATTCGCAACATCTCAGCCGGAGCCTTCATGCTTCTTTAAAATTAATGCCATCTATAAGCAACTTCACCAGAATTCAGCGATCATGAGAATCCGTCACAAGACTACACAACCAGTGGACTTCCCACCTCCCGTTCTTGCCACCACACTAACAGCATACCAGCTGTCATTGGAATTTCAACTGACAAATCCCAGAGAAACGATCTGAACATCAAGCCTGGCCAGGATTTGAACTAAATAGCAGCTTTCATCTTCAGATATCCTGCCGGGTCTGCATGGCCCTCGGACACTTCCTGGCATTTTCAGTTCGCTGAAAACTGCCAAGCGGCAAAACAACTACTAGGCCTTTAGTCTGGTCAAAGCGGCAATGGGAAGTTCAACGTTTTGTTTTAGCCTTTTCAAGAGATTCTTAATCGCATGCCTTGATTCTAGGCGAACTGCTTAATACGATGACATTAGTTTAAAGAAGGTTGATTTGAAGCTCAGTTTGGATAGACGAAGATTGCGGCTAGTTAGTCAGGACAAACCCTATCTTCGCTTTGCAACAAGCATCAAAGGCAGAACATATAGCATATTGCGCGCAAGAAAAAACAACGCCAACTGCATCAGGAAATTAGATAACGAGCAATTGAAACTTGCCGGATGCTGCTAAATTAAACGACAGAATGCCCTCAGGTATTACTATTTTCTGTCTGACAGAGCGGCATGCCATTACATTTAATATCACTATTGTGTCTTCCAACGTTAAAAAGCTTGAATTGCAAAGATAACACAAAACTTTACCCAGAACAATCGATTTCTGTAAGAAGACAATTATCATCCAATATTACCGAACATTGAGATAACTTTTCTTCTTTATTTTAAGCAAGGAGTTCTTAATTTGATGATACCACCAAGGCCTGTCTATTTCTAATAAAGACAATATTTAGTTCTGCATATCATAACTTTCTTTTCAAGATTCGATGATCGAAGATATAACACCTACACGACGGGATTAGAGGAAAATGATAACAACGAAGCATACCTGCTTTTTTGTCAATTTGATGTTTCCAAATTCAAACTTTTCAGACGGTTTGTAGTTCTACTGTCAAATTTGGACTGGACCACAACTTGACAACGAACACTGACCGGAGTAAGACTAATAACTTGAGCAGACACATTGTTACAGTGGCGACATCCTCTGGCGCTTTTCCACATATGCTGAACGGCGAACCACCCTGCCTCTTCCTTTACATTCTCCTTCAGACCATCCAGCTGCGCGGCCTCCACCTGCAACTTCACACATCAAGTCTCAGAAAACACACTACAACGCAAAGCAACAACTAACACAAAAACCAAATTTCCTTGTCTTCCTGTAAAAACCTATAAAATTTTCCAATTTGCATTTGCTAAAGTAGTCCTATTTCCAAGTTGCAAATGGCGGTAAAGGCCCGATTACGTCACAAAGGGAATCCTTTAGCCTATCATAATTTTACAGGTGACTACCGCATGACACTTATTGCAGTGACAAAACTTGATTAAAAACAAAAACTTGCCAAACATTGCAAAGTCTTGAATCTTGGAACAAAATTTGCCAGCTCATTTCTCCTAAATCCCTTGAAAATTTTCATCTTTGTAGCCATTGGAGTATGAAATAACAGGAAAAGAAATGACTCCTTGCCAAAATCAAAGCATAATGGCCAACCAGGGACAAAGGCAACGGGGACGGAAAAAAGACTATTAAAAGACTAAGCGACTGAAAAGTAAAAAACAACACAAAAATAGGAAAACTTCAGCAGTGTTTGGAAGTTTCAACATAATTCCACTATCCTACCGCCAGTTCACTCCAAAATTTCACAGAAACGTCTTCGATGGATCCCATGTTAATGGTTTCCTGCATGCTCTTTATGTCCAATTGCCGGTCTCCAGAAGATGCTAGGTCTATGCTAACAGTCCCTGCCTTTACAGCAAAGCATGATTACGATATTTCAACGTTGAGCTGTAAGCCAAAACAATCACTGGACTGGCAAGGCAGACTCTTGCGCAAAATCATTATAGTTAGTACTCTAACTTCGCACCTTTCTTCTGCCCGTACATCCACAACAAGCAGCATAGCAAGTTCCCAAATGCATAACCTAAGACTCCTACCTATTTCGTTAAGAGAGTGACCGTGTATATTTAATTCTGAATACATCTCATAAAAACAAAATTACCTTCCCAACAAACCAACATTAGTCACCCACTGCCAAGGCTCAGCGCCTCTCTCTGTTTCGAGCAAAGAAAAAGTATGTGTTTGCCTTGCACAGGCGGAAACCAAGACATTATAGACTTCCATGTTTGTCAGAAGGAAGCTGCATAATTTCTCTCTTAACAATGAAAAAACTCTTTGTATCATAAGCAAATATTTAGGACTTTACAGAGACAAAGTATGCAAAATATTCAAGACTTCACAGTCGAACTACGGTAACTTTTCGATCCATAAAAGCTCAGGACTTGGCCTTGTGATTTTTCTTCTGAATGAATATAACTTTTATGTCTGGTTAAAACTACCTGATTTCTCTTCGTTTTTGACCATGAGCCACGCGGTAATAAATGTTAGCGCTTTTCCAAGTAGGCCACTAAAAAAGTTGCCAGTCTCCACATTCCAATGCTACAAGGTCTTTAGCGAAGGATTAGGACAAAACATTAGAATCTCACTTCATCTATAAGGAGCATGCAGCAAATAAAGACTTCAAAAGGTCATAATTAGCAATACCTTAACTGCCTCCCAAGTACAAACAACCATTTTATTCGCCTATTGGAAAAGCATGCACAATAACAACAAGGTTCAACCTATCATGTAATCATTCTGCTATTTCAATTACACTTGATAGAAACATGGACGAGTAGTTCAAGTGCGATGGAAATGGCTCCAGAAATAATAGCCACCAGCACTTGCTGCAAACTATTCACTAGGGCACTTTTTATCAATTCCCATGTGAATATTCATTGACATCCAAAAGATCTCAGCCCGGAAAAATCCCGAAAACGGTAAAACACACCAGGCCACTTCGAATCTTCGAGTCAGTGCCATCATTCTAACAAACTTAATGGAACGCTATATGCTAAAAATTCAGAAATTCAAAACTATCCCTAGGACTTATTCCTTCAAAGAACGGACTTCCAATCCACCACTTTCAAAGTCGCAAGATTAAGTATTTCAAAACTGCACTTCCGGCCAGGAAGCTACATGTGTTCTTCTCTGAGCCATTCTTCCAGATGGAATCTTAGACGGGGATGGAACTACTGGCAGAGAAGCACTTCTTTCCGTTGTTTTGTTCTGCAGACCATCCTGACACCAAAATTCCACAGCACTACTTCATTTAACGCTCTATAGCTAGGGTCATAAGGAAAAAGTTTTCTCCACAAACCATTTTAACTCAACCTCATTCAACTCTCACTCAGAATAGCAGCAATTTCTCAGCATCGGTAATTCTTTTCTCCCTTCAACCTTCAAAAACTGTAAAGCTTACAATCTAGATCATCAAAATCCAACACGAATAGTTTCAAAACTTTGAAACTACGAAAAATCAACATCAAGAACATTAGGCGCACACAGACCATGCGCACACAAGTCTTTGAAAAGCTCATCTATCTGGCTGCCTGCCGGCCTTCAAACAGCAGCCAACAGCGAGCTCGCCAAGCTCTCTTTCCCAAGCAGACACAGCCCAATTCTGCTTTTAAGTTCTCGCAATTCTTGCTTCTGCTGCATGGCAACTTTGCGCAGCCTGTTCTCCTCCAGGAATTGGAGTTTCTCCCCTGATTCTTGCCTCGTCCTTCTTAGGAAACCTCTGCCTGCCTGTTTGACACCTTTAATAGTCCATAAAACAGCTGAAGAGTTCATTCTAGGCAAAATACTGGCATCTACAACAGTGAAAATCATACCGTGTAAGGGGGTAACTGATTCTGATTAGCAGCAACATTATTAACTACATGGGATGCCCCAGCTTTTCCAATTACCTGCCTGTCCTGCTTCCTGTCTCATCCGACTATAAACGTTTTGAGCCACAGAAGTGCGGGCACTCACTCCAGCAGGAGCACCAGTGATCACTTGCTCGCTAAACGCGCATCTAAAACCCTGCGACGAACACACCAATTAGCAAAACAATACACCATTGGCTTCTCCACCTCTTTACCTTAAAATTTACCAAAATCAAATGTCTTATCTGGACACGGGTAGCCTTTCTTGGCCCAGGAGGGCTTATAAAACTACAGTTTTAAATTTAAAAAAAAAACAAAAAAAACAAAAAAAAAAAAAAAAAAAAAGGGCCCCTCTTAAAAGGAATTTCCCTTCCCCCTCCCTTTTCCCCCCCCCCTTTTTTTTTTTTTTTGTTTTTTTTTTTTTTTTTTTTTCTTT
>NW_023590973.1:2542261-2617286 GCF_014843425.1 Jatropha curcas
AAGCCACCACGGACAGACGAGATATAAGTTTTCACCAGCTCAATATCGTTTGTCATTCTTCTTTCAAACAAATTCCAGTCTCTTCTTGCCATGGCCGTTCGTGTCAGCAGATCCTCTGCTCTTGCAAGATCTGCCACATCTTTGGAAGGCTTTTCTGGCTCCCCCTCAATCAGCTAATCAAAATTGTAATCAGAACTAGGGTAAACCTTATAGATGGTTGGCGCTCGTCTATGGTTGACCTTTGCTTAAGCTGAGGTTGCAAAACTCGCTTGGTGTAATGGGGTGTCTCCTGGCTCCCCCTGCTCAAACACACTTTGCATCACGTGTTATCCATCTACATTGTCCTCGTTGATCCCCCTACGACTGGCTCTTCTTCTTTTTCTCCATTCTGATCTGACATTCCTCCTCGCTGTGGCATCAATCTGCTAGGAATATTTCTGGTGTTAAAGTATTCAAATAACCATCACTTTGTGCATTCTCACAAGTTGTACTCCTGCCAGTATCTCATGTCTCGTGGAATACTACGTCTCGGCTAACCGGACAATCTTCTTTGGATCCCACAACCTATAGCCAAACCTTCGTCTCCAGTAACGGCACAAAAGTGCAGAAGGCAACTTGACTTGGTTTATCAAGCTTTAAATCTCTGCTCCTTCGGAACATGCATGAATGTTGCAGCCAAATTACCCTCAGATGAAGAGTCATGAAATTATTCTAACCTGTCTAGACCTATCTCTGGGATATCCAAAATCCTAAAGGTGCTGAAGTAGTCCGGTGATTAGTAACAGCATATTTGACAGCTTCTCCCCAAACATGCTTAGGTAATTTGGACCATTGAGGCAGCGGATCTGACTCTCTCAATAATGGTGTGATTCAATCCGTTCAGCAATGCCATTGTGTGAGGCGAAACCAGGAACTGTCTTTCAATCTGATAACCCATGCTGATACAGTAATTTCTTAAACTCCTTAGAGATTAATACCTCACCACCATATATCCGTGCGCAAAACACAATGCCCACTCCAGTCTCCTTTTCCACCATTCGGGGTGAAGTTGCTGAAAGTGGTTTTTTGAATACTTGGTCTTCTTGGTGCGCAACAAATATATCATGTTTTTCCGGAGAAAAGTCATCAATGAAGGTAGAAAAATACCTACTTCCTCCAAGTGATTCTACTTTCATAGGACCACATACGTGAGTGTACAACTCCAACTTGTTGTCTCTCTGTGTATCTTTCAGAAATGAGACATGATTGTTGCTCCCAGTAACAATAATCAACAAGGGTTTATTTTACCTTTGGCGTAATTCGGTAATGAGGACTTCTCTTAGCCAACATATTCAACCCTTTTCTCAACTAACGTGCGCCAGCTGCCTATGCACAGAATTTGGTGAAGCACATCAGCAACTGTATTAAGTTGTCCCGCACATATATTGCATGCGTCCTTATACAGCGAGCAACATAATTTCCCTCCGCCACCGGACAAACACCCTTTGGGTGGTTTTCCAATTACCATACAATGTAGATGGGATCAGCCTCCTTGTCCAGCTACACTCACAGACAACAGGTTCAAGCCGAAAGATCGGGGATATGGTCCTCACATTTTTTAGAGTGTTACTTGTGCACGTCCGACACTGTCTTATGCAAATACACACCGATTCCCACCATCTTGCGAGACACTAAGATTAATTTCGCCATCCAATAGTGCCAAAATCATCCTGCTTTATTAAGTGGAAAAGGTATTCTTTTTTGGAACACAGTGGTATAAGCAGGAGTCTTACTATCACTCGGTGATCTGCATCTTCAAATGACATGCAATCTGCAGTCAACTAGAGTGACTCAAGTACCTTAACTTCTCCTGAGACTATAGCAAGTATTTTTGGTCCATTCTCACTGTCTTGGTCCTCATTTATCCTTTTGAGTAAAAGACAATTTCTTTTGAATGACCCCTTAAACCTGCAATGGTAAATTTTCTCATTCTCTCTGGACTTGGATCTACCACCAGAGCTCTTTTACACTTGCCTTGGACCTCACTCTTGTCTTCCGGCCCCTATTCTCTGTGTATCAGCAGGGCTTGTGAACTGGTATTGGAGTCTATTTCGTAGTTCTTTCATTAAGTAGTCATTCTTTACCATAGACAAGTTCGTTACACAGCCATTGGGCGAAGTTACTCAATGACAACAAAGAGTATCCTAACTATCTGGTAGAGAATCCCCAACAAGTACGCATGCTTGCATCTCATTCTTCGTAAGGACATAACCGCTAAACTGCTTAACGTCAGTTATCGAGTCCTTCAAATTCTGTTTCAGGTGTTGTTAAAATGATCGTCCCTCTGACAGCTTCAATTCATGACTGTTACCATCATGGAAGACTCCCTTGGCATTTCGTAGCCCTACAATATTTCTAATTTCTTTGTAATTTCTTTCAGAGAACTTGGGGATCTTTTTCATTTCTCACGTGATTGTACAGGCTAGCATCTATCCATTGGCGTATTGTACCCAATGTTTGCTTTTTTAATTTATCCCACTGCCTTTCTTTCATTTCCTTCGGCTTTGCACTGTTACCTTCAATTGGATCGTACATTACAATTGAGGTAGTCCTCCATTCTGGATTTCCACATTGAATAATTCGAATCCGTCAATTTGATCATTGCCCTGTTGTTAGCCATGTCGAATTCACATGAATAGTAACTTTGTAGAAAACTGACAGAATTTAACAACCAAAGGCTCTGATATCAGTTGTTGGGATTATAACTGATCCCGAGTGGGGCCCGCGGAAAAATACCGATGGTAAAAATAAAATAAAATTACTACTACCACATATACCTCCAATAATTTCGTATTGGATATTGACGATCGAATCCACTAGAAATAATAATCACGGTAAAAATTAAGGTAAAGGAATTAAAATAATTACCGTAAATGCAAATGAAAAATAAAGACACCGTAGAAGATTTACGTGGTTCACCCTTACAACTGTTTATGGGGCTACGTCCACCGGGAGCGTCGAAACTCCCGATAATTCTTCCACTAAAAATAGGTAAGGTACAAAAGAGATTACAAAATAGTGGCACTCTAAGTGTTTCCCAAAAAACACCCCCAAAATTACAATCCTGCACAAAAGAGATTACAAAAATAGTGGCACTCTAAGTGTTTCCCAAAAAACACCCCAAAATTACAATCCTCACTATTTTCTCTCTTTCCCAATTTTTGGAACACTTTGCTAAAATTCTTTACACTTAATCATATATTCCTATTCCATTTGTTTTTATACAATCTATCGAGGGAAAACCTTCTCCTATAAAGCGTTATTAACGTGTCCACCGAATGGACGCGTTAATCACGCATCCACTTTTTTCTTTTTCTTTTCTTTCGCAGCCTCCTTTGAACAACAAAAAAAACGTGCCCTTTTTTTTCTTTGTTCAAACTTTATATGGGTCCCACAACCACTCATTTTTTTATTTTCAAATTTGTGTGGATACCACGTGTTGGAGGGATCCCACAACACATTTTTATCTTACCAAATTGACAACAATCTTACCCAATCGTATAGGATTGAGTAAAATCTGTCCTTTTAGTTTAAATTGGAGCCGGAGATATAATATATTATACAAAATATTTTTATTAATTATTGATTTATCATTAATATTTAATATGATTTCAAATGTTCAACGGTCAATAAGTTGGAGGACAAACTCATTTATCAACCCAGTCAATTCCCTCAATATAAAAATCTAAACTCATTTTCAGTCAAATAGACAGAATTTGATAAATTCTTTAAATTTAGTCCAATTGACTTGTAAATAAGTTGCTGTGAAACTCTCTAAAAGGAGAGAGAGAAAAGAAAATAAAAGAAAAGTTGAATGTCATGTTATGTAGCTCCCGTTTTATAGTTAGAAGAAAGACTAATTTCTTCAGGTCCGAATGGTGAGACGAGAGACTAATCTCTTTCTGATTGACGAGCGACTTAATTCTGCGATCACCAAGGCAGGATTTAATGCGTTTCAATCACTAAACCAAGCTATCTTGGATGGATGTGGTTGAACGTTTTAATAGCAAATGAAGCGATAAATGTTAATCATTGAATATTGCACATGACTTGAATTTCACTTTAATTATTTGGTAAATAGGAAAAAAATAAAAAGCAACAACCATGCAATACCCCAATTAACTGATTGTTTACAGAGAAAACGAAAGAAAAAGAAAGGGAAAGAAAAGAGATGGAAATTAAAAGAGCTGAGGAGATTTTACAGATGGTAAAATGACATAACAACATAATTTGAAAGCAATTTCAGTACCAAGAAATGAAAGCCGGTTAGACTTATTTGGAGACTTTTTGATTACACAAAAGCATCTCAACAACTTGTTTCATGGTTGGTCTTGCATCTTTATCTTCCTCTACACATTTTAAAGCTACCCCAACAAGAATTTCCACCTGAATCTTATCATACTCCCCTTCCAACTTAGCATCTAAAATCATTTGCATCCTCAAATCAACATTATTTGTAGCATCATTAATCGTTTCTTTCACCCAACTAACCAACCTTCTGTCCTCTACTGCTGTTGGGTTTTTTCCGGTCACTATCTCCAATAACACCATTCCATAGCTATAAACATCCACCTTAGAAGTAATTGGCTGATTAAAAACCCATTCAGGTGCAATATAACCCCTAGTTCCTCTAATTCTTGAAAGCTTTGAAACTTCATTGTTGTCCTTTTTTAATGGGCGAGACAGGCCGAAATCAGACACCTTTGGCTGGTAATCACTATCTAAGAGTATATTTTGAGGCTTCACATCACAATGCAATACCCAGTCCAAACACTCTTCATGTAAGTAAGCAAGACCTTTTGCAGTACCTAAAGCAATACTAAACCTCTTCTCCCAATCAAGTCTATTTGAAGAAACATTTTCTGCTAAAGACCCATTTTCCATGTAGCAGTACCTAAAGCAATACTAAAACCTCTTCTTCACCAATCCAAGTCCTATTTGAAAGAAACATTTTCTAGCTAAAGACCGCATTTTCCATGTATTTGTTTAAACTGAAAGGAGCCCGTGTTTCCTTCTGCACAATATTTTCCATGTATTTGTAAACTAAAAGCCTGTGTTTTCCTTCTGCACAATATCCCCAAATTTCTATTAAGTTCATGTGATTCAGTTTTCCAATTATACTAACTTCTGCCCAGAATTCTGCTTCTCCTTGGTCACTAGCTTCATTGATCAGTTGCTTTACTGCTGCAACTCTTTGATCAGATAATATGCCTTTATATACAATTCCTCCTGCTCCCCTTCCAATCTCTTGGCTGAAACCCCGAGTCACCTTTTTTAACTCATCATATGTGAATCTCCGAAAGCCAGTTGCATTTTGAAGAAAATCTTTACCAATAGTTGAATCCGGGTCCTGATGAGTTCTTAACAAGAACCACCATGTAAAGAAAATAACAAGGAATTCAACAATTCCAAGTATGCTTGTAAACCAAAGGATAAACCTTACTGTTTCATTTGCTTGGCTTTTTGTATACACTCTGTCAAGTTGTTTGATAACTTCACCGGAGCAATCTAGCCTGTTGACTTCATCGATTTGTTTGATAGAAGGAAAGTTAAGAGGACTTGTTTTTGGCACTTTTAAATATATATTTCCTGGAAAATTCACTGAACGATGACCGTTCAATAGCAGGGGTTTCACGAAACAATAAGGGACATCATCAGGATAACCTTGCTTCGTGAATCTGAATTGGAACCCTTGGCAATCACATCTTTCTGAACATACACTTTTACAAAGATCTAATGTCTCATTTGGAGAGAACCGATAGTCATACCCATAAAAATCAAGATGAGTTAGTTGAATGTAAGTAGTCTCATTTGGAGAACAAGAAAGGCTGAATTCTGGTTCACAGCCCATAGACCAATCCTTAGCATCCTGAAACTTAAACCCTGTAAGACAAGAACATTTCCTACCAAAATAAGGATCATAGCTGCATGCACTATTAGGTCCACAAATCCCATGAATCCTACATGGATCGGACATGGCTTGCCATGAAACACTCCATTTATCTCTTTCATCTGCTCGACTATACAATCGAAGATTTCCATCAGAATCTATTGTTAACCTTCTTTGCAGTTCCAATCCATAATCCGCTGACCTAAAATGAAATGCATCAGATGAACTGAAATTCCCTAAAATATCCAAAAAAGCACTTCTACTATTGTTATAAGTATTTCTTCCAACGGTAAAGCTCAAGATCTCAGGATCTGGCCAGTAAATGCTTTGAGTATCAACACCATCATAAAGAAGGCGAAGAACATTATCTGTGTCGAAGTAAAGCTTAAAGAATCCTGAACTATAGTTGCTTGGATCTGGCCAGTAAATGCTTTGAGTATCAACACCATCATAAAGAAGGCGAAGAACATTATCTGTGTCGAAGTAAAGCTTAAAGAATCCTGAACTATAGTTGCTTTCACTTCTTGATGACACAAGTTGCTTATCACCGGTGAGTGCCTGAAGAGTCAGGATAGTGTTCGTTGGAAAATTGAAACTTTGCCATAAAACAGCACCTTCCAAGTTCTGCAGTAGAAGATTTCCATTATCCTTAAGGGATAAATAACTAAAGATACTGATACTGTGTCTGTTGACCAGACTGTGAGCTTGCCTGCATCGGTTAAGATAAGATTACCAGATTTTTGCAAAGTGAGCTTTGAACGTTTCCCATTTACTGGTGCGTCCCGGTTTGCCATCCAAACTATGGTGCAGTTGTTAGTGCAGAAAGGTTCATTATACCATATGGCAAAGCAGTAAGCGTTTATGCCGACGGGGAAGAATCCGGCAATGAAAGTGCCTTTAGGTGAAATCAAAACATCGTTTGTGTTGTCTACTGATAAAGATGAATCTTCGGTTAAGTTATCGAATGCTGAAATCAATAATAATGGAGAGGATAAAAGTAAAGGCAAAGCAAGAAAAACAAGTGATGTTGCCATTTATTTTGTTGTGCGAAACTTGTTAACTTGATAGCTGTGAGTTTGCTATTTCCTTACTGCTGCTATATAGAGGGGATTGGGAGACCAATTCAATAAAAAATATTGATAAAGTGGGAATAATTTTTAAATAGTCTCTATTTTGTTGGATTGTTCTATCATGGGCCTCATAGACCAAGTCTACTTACGCCCACTTAGGTGTTAAAATCAATTTAGAAAACCTCTAGATATTTGAAGAAAATTCTAGATGTTAACCTAAAAAATCATAATGTCATATGTTAAAACAATATTATATAAAAATATCTATAATAGCACTGTGAATGAAATTGAATAATATAAAACAAAATTATGATATTTTTTAATATTAAAAACTAAAAAATGAGTATATTAACAAGTAAAAGTGAATGATATAAAAAATTGAACGAATATGAATAACAAGTATGATTAACGTGAAACGTATGTTATGAAAAAAACTAATTTATACTATATATAAATGTAGAAAAAAGAGAGAATAATATGATTCGATAACACCTTTGATGAAATTTGAATATTTTAGAATAACCTTAGCCATAACTAATTAGAAAATTATATTTTATTAGCTAATTGAATATAATTTACTAAAATTATTTTTTAAATAAATACATGTATATAACTAACATTTCAAAATTTAAAAATTTTTATCTTTTTTTTTTAATAAATATATATGATAATGAGACATTTGAAAAATTTTTATATTTTATTTTTCAAATTTATTTTTTAAATATTTAATTCTTTTTTTATTATAATTTAAAATATTTTATTTAGGTTTTAAAATATTGTAATTTCTTTTTTATTATAAATTTAAAATATTTTTTGAGATGAGATAAAAAAAGAAAAAGTATAATTTTGATTGGATATATATTTGTTTAAAAAATAAATTTCAAAAATAAAATATAATAGCATAATCTTTTCAAAATTTTTAAAATTTTTTATTTATTAAATAAAATGAAGCATATGTGTGTGTATGTTGGGTGAATGACCGAACAATTGAAAATTTTAATTTTAAAAAAATATATAACTAATCATTTCAATTGTTATATATATATATATAGTATATATAGTTATATATTTTAATATATTATTATGAAAAATCTAAATAATATGAAGACAAAATTATAACCAATATTTAATAGTAAAAATAAAAAATGAATAATAAATATAAGTAAAAATCTAAATAATATAAGACAAAATTATAACCAATATTTAATAGTTAAAAATAAAAATGAATATAAATAATAAGTAAAAGTGAGCAATGACATAAAAATTTAAACGAGTACGAATAACGAGTATAGTCAACATGCAACGCAAATCATAAAAAGACAAATCTATTTATATCTATGCTATATATAAATATAGGAATAGGGGAGAATAATGAGATTTCATATACTAGCCTTAGTGAAAGTTTAGAAATCCTAAAATATCCTTAGACATTGGATAATTGATAATAGTTTGAGTTTATTAAATAACGTGAGTTTTTAATAATTGATAAATTAAATTTTTTTAAATATTTTTTTATTAATTGATTAAAAAGTATATTATTATATTATTTTACTATTATTATTTTAATATATTATTCTAATGGGGCTAATTATAAATTGGATATCCGAACTTTCAAAAATTTTTTATTTTGGTGTCTGAACGGAAAAGGTTTGCAATCAAGTGTCTAAACTACAAAAAATTGATCAATCAAATGTCTTATGCTCATGTGGCACGCCGGGTTTCCAAATAGGATGATTTGGGCCCACTCATCCAATTAAAACATGCTGATTAGACTCCAACTCATCCATCAAAGTTGAATAGGAACCTGCACATGAAAGCCACATGACTTCATTAAAGTTGAAATTTCAACTTTAACCCTTAAGCCTTACAAATCTAACAAACCCTTTAAACCTGTCATCTTTAGACCATAATCCGGATGTCGTTATCATCGTACTCTCTAGCGCTTGAGATCAATCTGCTCCGGCATTGACCGTAGAGAAATTCCACCACCGAACATTCCCACATCCGTCGCCACTAATTTCTCATCTTACTCCTCATCCGTATCTGATTCCTACTTGATGTCCTTTATCTTGTCTATTTCGGTAAGTGTCGTTGACGCTATCTCATCGGCTCTAATATCATTGACAACCTGCTCTTTCACGAACTCACAAAGAGGTTAGGTGAGTCAGATACCGTTAGCATTGCATGTGAGTTGGCTTTGTTTGCGTACTTGTTATGGATGTTATAAGATGTCGATTCGTAATGAGTTGGTAAATGAGCTTGTTGCTGTTGTTTGTGTTGTAGTAACTTAATTCGTACATATATTTATAAATCAAGTACTTGGTATTGAATTTAAATTTCAGATCATTGATAGCAATTTTTTATTCTTTCTTTTTTATTTATTTCAAATCATTATTCTTTTTAAAATTTTGTAAATCAACTGTTGTACTCTTATACCTCCAATTCTTTTTATGCAAACCATCTATTCTTTTATGAGTGCTCGGGACACTTCAAAGATTGTAGAGTTGGTGTTAATGAGATGGAATTGGTTTTAACGGGTTGGAGAATCTCAAGGTAAAAGGCGAAGGAATTGGGTTTGGTTTCATGAGTTTTTGGGTCTAAAGAGGCATTGATAAAGATGTAAGGCTTATAAGTGAGGATAAGTTAGTCATTTTCTTCTCTTAATTATTTTAGAATTATAATAAATGTGTATAATTTGTAAGGATTAAAGTTGTAATTTCAACTTTAAATTCAGTATTTCACAGCTGAACTAGCGGCAAGTCATCGTGCTTTAATTGAATGAGTGGGTCCAAGTCGTCTTATTTGGAAATAAGATAAAAAAAATATTATTTTTAAACATATCGAATTTGATTGATTATATTGATATCTTATTTAATTTAAATCCTTTTTTCTATTGAGGAATATAATTTTATTAATAAATTTTTAAATGATTTCATGCTTTTGTAGGTTAAAAAAATAAAAAAATAAAAAAATTATTATTATTATTTATAAATATTTAGTTTGATTTATTAGATTAAATTAGTTTCTTATTCTATTGTTAAAAAATAGGTAAATAAAAAATTAATTATTATTATTTATAAATATTTAGTTTTGATTTATTAGATTTAAATTAGTTCTTATTCTAATTATTTATAAATATTTAGTTTGATTTATTAGATTAAATTAGTTTCTTATTCTATTGTTAAAGTATATTTATTTAGTAAAAGAGATTATAGTGAAGTTATTAACAACATGTAAGTTAATTATAAAAAATAAAATAAAAGTTATAAAAATGGTGATTTTTATAAATTAATTTGATACTTAAACAAAAAATAAAAGCAACTAGCTTATAATAAAAATTATATGAACCGATATGTTGAAGAGAATATAAATGACATATTTCATATTTAAAAGGAAGAAATAAATATATCATTTTTTTAATGAGATATTATAGTGCAAGATATATAATTAAAAAAAAATTTACTATATATATAAAACCACTATATTTATTGCAATCTAAATAAGAACTTATACTTCAATTATGTAAATAAAAAAACAAAACAAGTATACAAAATGAGCATATAATCAATATAGCCAACGTGCATCGCATGTCAAAAAAAGTGAACTATTATATATAAAAGTGGGGATGAGGAGCAAATATTCGCTCAAAGGGTGAGCTCCTTCCTTGTCTTACTCAAAAGCTTTCTTTATTCTCATTAAAAAAAAAAAAAAAAACATGTTTTAGCAACCAACGAATCGATTGCACAAAATCTTGTCGCTAACACGATAACGACTGAATGTAACGTCTGTCGATAATTAGCGACCGATAATTCGGTTGTTAATTTTATCAACTCGGTCGTTGAATCACTTATTGCCATTAAAGAAACGGTCATAACTATTCTGTCGATAAATCTCGGCATCACTATTCTGTCGCTAAGATGTTGTTCATTTGTCGCTCTATTTTATTTTTAATGTCCTACTTCCATCACTAATCAGTCACTAAGTTGTCGCCACTGGTGTCGCTAATCAGTCGCTTTTTTTTTCTCCAATTACATTGCAAATGTTTGTGACCCATCACTGTTCTGTCGCCAATTGGTCACTATTTATTTTTGAAAATAAACAAATAAAATTTAAATTTTGCAGACCAAAAACTTTTCACTTATGAAAAAGGGCAATATATACCATGTCACAAAAATAAAGGCAACAATGACAGAAATACTAAATTATGAAAAATAAATTATTATTAATGTGCGAAGAGAATTGTACAAATTATACTTTAATGTATAAAAAATAATTATGATAATGAAAACGAAGCCTAAGGGGTCAAATCTGCAAGATCTGTAATGGGACTCTGAGAGGCAGGCAGACTAGAAGAAGCTGGGGGATCAGAGTGACATGTCGGTGTAGAGGGAGATGGCGGTGCAATGGGTCGGTCTCAAGCATACATATCCATCAGCTGTGCACCTGAAGCTGAACTCGTAAATCCTAAATCTCCTTGATACGTGCGTCCGGCTCAGCTGGTTTGGACCTACTCGCTGAAGCCCCATGCGTGCGGCTATAAAAAATATCAGACTACAAACTATTATCGTACACTTTTCTTTTCTTCTCGCCTCCTGCAACCTCGAGATAAAGCTGCAACTCATCAATTGTAGGCTGCTCACCAGTTTGAGCCTGAGATGTAGTAGCTCACTCCTTCCCAATAGTATAGTTATCCTTACAAATATAGAATACAGTAGGATAAGAACAATGCAAAAATATTCAAATTTAGATGGAAAAACAAAAATGTAATCAATTGTGCTTACTCTAACAAGCTCAGCATGCCTATCAATGAATGTGATCCCATCATGGTCCTTTATATGTATAAATGTGAAGACCTTCATGGGCGTAGGCTGATGGTTCAACTTCTTGGCCTGCAATACATTTCATAAAATGCGAAACATTTTTAAATATATTTAATAATAAAGATTTAAAAAATGAAGCTACATAAAATTCTCTAAGTGAATTTTCCTTACCAATTTCTCAGTAATCTCAGTTGCTGAAATGGAACCACCGATGTGTTGAGACGGACTAGCCCCCTCACCACCCATCTCACTAAGCCTATTACGAGACAATCTCTCGTTTCCTCATATATTTAGGATCGGACCAAACCTGCTGCCAATTAGCCCAAACCTCGTCCTAAACACATCTCTGTTTCTTTCCTGTACTCCGCATCTTGTACAGAAAGTCTGAGTAACGTTTCGCCGACTATTTCTCCTAAGTTGTTTAAACATGGCCTCTATAGCATTTGACTCCCATATGAATCCTTTTGCAATAGCTAGAAATAGAAATATTTTCATACGAGATTTCACAACCATTAAGTTTAATTCATTTTTGAAGTAAGATGTAAAACCAATGGCCTCTATAGCATTTGACTCCATATGCCATCCTTTTGCAATAGCTAGAAATAGAATATTTTCATAGAGATTTCACAACCATCTAAGTTTTAAATTCATTTTTGAAGTAAAGAACAATTTACAGAAACTCATGCCATAAGAACTATCTAGCCTCCTACTAGTATATCTCCCCAACACCAGCCCATCTTTCTCCAAATGAAGGCATTGAAAGGATCCTCGTAATGGTGCTTTTGGAAGCATTAGATGAACTGATGGAAAGTTGTTCAAATAGAAATAGAGAAAAATAGAATTATTTCTTGCAATTAGGCAGCAATAAGTATATGTTAAATAATTACAATGACAATTGGGTCCCAAATATAAGAGTAATTGTTTTGTTTGTCACTTCACCGTCCTTTGTCGCAATGGGCAAAATATAAGAGTAATTGTTTGTTGTCACTTACCGTCCTTTCGCAATCTTCAACTTCATCTAGCATCTTCCTCAACTACAAAAAATGAGCATTAGTAGAAAATGTCAATGTTAATATACTAATATATAAAAATATAAAATAATAACAATAGTGAATTGTATATTATCGGGTGGAGGGCTGCTAATGATGATGGTGCTGCAGTGGCTGGTGCAGATGGTGCTACAACATTAGAAGTATGTGCCTGAGTAGAAGGAGGGATAGAAAAAGGGATAGGAGGTAGTGGAGGTAAGAGGGGTCGCATGACTGTATGAGAGTCACGTGCTCTAGCATGAGCACTTCGTCCTTGAATACCTCGACCTCGTCCCCCTCGTGCAGAGTCCTCGACCTCCCCGCTTGTATCCATCTGAACTAGAAGAAGGTGATCTGCAATACAACATAGTATTTGACATAATTATTACAAAAGTTTCGAGTTTATACAATATGTTAACTATGCATAAGGCTTTGAATTTTGGAATTAATATATACTAACTTTTTTAATGTTCCCTATCTCATTCTTCTTCATCTTCTTCATATCCTTTTTCTTATTCTTCTCCTTCTTCTTTTTCTTCTTCTTCTTCTTCTTCTTCTAACGTACCTAAGCCCTAGGGCTCCGCTTCAGCATCTTCATATGATATACCAATCTCAACATATGTCCCATCTTTGTCATCTAATCTTTCCATTAAATCTTCAATTATTTGGATCGGTAATTCAATCTCATCAACCTGAAATTGCTCAGACATCGATGTTAAGGCAGATTGTTTAGTCCAGACTTCTTCTATAATTGATCTAGCTTTAATGTGGCACAATGCCATCCAATCCAAGCGATCTCGCTTCATTGATGGATATGAAACATAGTAGACCTGAGTTGTTTGCATTGCAAGAATGAATGGTTTATACTTTGTGTATCTTTTTCTATTATTAACTTCTATTATGTTATATTTTGGATGAACCTTCATTCTAACATTTGGTATTGGATCGAACCATTCGCAATTAATAATATCGTCCATCTTATGGACATAGTTGGATATTCCAACTCAATGACCTCAAGCAACCTCCTATAGAAATTGCTTGACTATTCACTGTAGTTTGACTTTTTTACATATACTCTACTATGTAATGCTTTTCTAGTTGACCCATAACGCTCAGTATGGAACTTGTATTCATTGACAAAGTATCCCGAGTATGTATTTGCAATTGGCAAAGGTCCTTTTGTTAGATCAACAATGAATTTATTACCAATAATGTAACATCCTCTTGAGTTGAGTTGGGTTGAACCAAACCTGGTTGGGGTAGAATGGATGATAAGTGGACTTAGTTGCATGAAAAGTTTAGGACTTATTGGCATGGTAGGTTAACATAATTTTGGTAATTGATAAACAATCCCTGTGGATACGATAGAAAGAGATTAGAAGTGGACTTATTTGCAAATAAAGGTTAGGACTTGTTTGCATTAAAATATACAGCTTGGGTATTAAGTTGTAGCCTTTGTACACTTGAGGTGCCAATTAGAGAGGTTATACAGCCAAGTCATTTCATCTAGAGACTACCCGTTCTTATCAACTCACTTTCCCATTTTCACGTTTCTCCTTCTCTTCTTACTTGTCCCGCCCATTTTCTTTCAATTGTCAACATAGTGAAGCATTAAGTCAACTTCAAGTAAGTAAAATTCCTTGAAGTGTGATGTTATTTCCTATTTCATTTAGTGATATTGGAGATGAGTTATGAGAATTCTTGTGTATAGGAGAAGAAAGTCTAAAAACAGAGTACAAGCTTTTTGGAAAGAAAGGTTTGATATCTCTTGTTATTTACCATGTTCTTTGCATGAAAAATTGTGTGGAGTGTTGCTAATGAGATCATATGTTGCTTGTTGAGTGAAAGAATTGGAAATGATGTGAAAACAGGGGATGGAGTGAGTTTATGCTAAAACAGAGTTTGCTGGAAATTTTTCCAGCAACTTCATCTTGATTTTGACCCCATTTAATGATGGAATTAGGAATTGTCATAGAAGAGTTATTTGTTCCTCTATGTGTTAACCCCATTTTAATGGGGATGGAACTAGGAATTGTCATAGAAGAGTTATTTGTTCCCTCTATGTGTTATCTTTTAACGGTGGGCTTCTTGACCTCATTTCAACTTTGGAGTTGTAATATTGAGCAGTTATGGCCAAAAGAATAGCCTACAGACTGTACAGTCCTGGGAATCGCGCGTCGGCGTGCGCCGCGCAGGCTGGGCAAGCGTGTCGCGCTCGCGAGAATTCCACATGCGTGCGGTTTGCACTCAGTTGCGCCAAGAAGCTCTTGACCTCTCAGTTTGGCGCATTTCGCTGCTCTGCAGAACTCCACAAGCGCGGCTCGCTGACTTCATCTCGCGCTCTGCGCAGCTTGCTGTTGCGCGGTCCGCGACTTGAGCCGCGGTCGCGACTTGAGCCAGAAACCTCTCTGACTCTCAAATGGTACATCTCGCGCTCGCGAGGTCTGAAGACGCGCTCGCGACTTGGTCTCCCGCTCTCGACTAAGGTTGCGCGGTCGCGACTTTGAGCCAGAAACTCTCTGACTCTCATTTGACATTCTCGCGCTCGCAACTTGGCATGTCGCGCTCGCGACTGATGCTTTGACATTCTTTTTGTCTTCATTTCATATGCAATTAACTTCCTTTGCTCATCATGCATGCATCCAATCATTGTAAAACAAAAATACAATATAAGAACATGGATTAAAACAACATGTAAGCATTTAAACAACAGGTAAGCATTTAGATGATGTGAAATCAAATCAACATGATAAATTATGCAGTTATGCAACCATTTATATGTTATTGTGTTACATTGTTGACATGTTAATATTAAGCTCCATTGAGGTTGGGTAGAAACTATGTAGATAAGGCTATGTCGCGACATAGAATAGCAGATCTGCGCCCCATACAGTTTGGAACTCTGGCTACAGGCCGTTGAGTGGATATGGGCCATAGCAGCCAAGCAGCCTATAGCATACAGTTTCATCCAGTTTCATACAGTTTATCTTATCACTTCGGTTTCACTATAACCTTATGGAGCCATACAGATATTTTAACTTGCTCTTGCATGAATCATACAGTACAATAAACAGTAAGAAAGATCATGAAGGTAAAATGAAAGCCGCATGTTATGTGTGATTATATGTGCTTACATAATGCTTTTTGCTTATATGTGTGTTTATTGTTGTTTTATGTTGAGATATCCACTGAGCTTTATTTGCTCAGCGAGTTACCTGTTTAACTCGCAGGTTTTGAGACTAGTCCGTATACCTGTTTAACTCGCAGGTTTTGAGACTGGTCTTTTAAGCGTCAGCGTACAACTGCAGCAGTTCATCTGTAGAAGACTCGGTCTTCAGGGTAGCTCCCTATTTTGATGTGTAACTTTTATTTATTCTATTCATGGCTTGTACAGGGCACACAGTTGGGCCCATTTCACTTTAAAAACTTGTATCATGTATATCAATTTTCAGTATTCTATTAATGTAAACAGCTTTTGTATACTATAATAGTCAATAGTCAGTATGATATCAGCATGTCAGAACATTTAAGTCAACCAGTTTGTATCATCTCGACTCGGGGTTATTGGGCTCGGTTCATTCGGGTTATTGGGTGGACCGGGAAGGGGTGTTACAAATAATACTTTTCGAGTTACGTGCCCGTACAAATAACAAACATTCAATCATTTAAATATTAATTTCTTTGAGTTCAATAAACAGTTTGTAGTATGAACTGATGGTTACATAACTTTTGAACTAATATGCAAATTCTTCCTCTAGTCTTGCATTAATAACACCATCGGTTAATCCGAGAATACATTCGTGCAATTCAGCAATATATTTCCTACGAAATATATCATCAAATCATATCAAGTTTACTAGTTATAATGCAGTAACTAGCTTAATCTATAAAATTATATATACTTACTCAATGAATGGGGTCAACTCTTCGCGGTTCAACAAAATGTAAGTTTGAGCTGCATGGATCTTTTGCTCGTTCAAACGCATTTTTTTTTTTTTTTTTTTTTCCCATTATATGTATCCTGCATTTTTTTTTTTTTTTTGCTTCTCCCATTATGTATCCTGGATAGGTAAAAATTGAAAGGTTGCCTTCTAAATTCTCTTCCATTCGATCGCCTCCATCATCATTTCACGAGACTCATCGATGTTTAGTGTAAGCATGGGGTGCAAAGTAGTGGGAACAAAAAGTGGAAGCTTCTTCCACCAAGTATGCAGAACATGCGAAGTGCCGTTCATGTACTGCATGCCATTGCATCTGTTCAACTGTAGCATGAGATGCATATAGCCTCTGAAGTCGTGGAGTCAGTGAAAAGTAATACATTTTCTTAAAATGCTTTCTCTTTCTATTGTCTCCTAGTTCCTTGACATCGCCTTCTATACATGGGAAGGTTGCGAAACTTGCACATCCTTGGTTCACTGTCATTACCCCAGAATATCATACAGTTATTACAATAACAATCTATCTTCTCAACTGGCAGGCCTAAGCCCTGAACCAACTTCTTCGTTTGGTAAAAGTTATCAACCATGGAATTATCATCAAGCATCACTTCTTTCACTAACTGCACAAAATCATCATAACACCTTTCAAAAATATGGTGCTCTGATTTAATATGTAACATTCGTGATACTATAGAAAGCAAAGAATGTCTCTGACAAACTTTCCAAACTTCATGATTGGCGGCACTTAGCATATCATACAACATTCACACGGTTGTGTTTGGTGACTCTTTCATATTCTCCCTATGGAAACCAGGACCAACCACATCTCTAACTATATCTTGCGATCGCAATATTGCATCTGATGGCCTGACGCTGTGATGCACTGGACTGTCGACCCAAACTATTGTTAATCTGGGTTTCACCATGATATACCCACTGATAATAGTTTTCTAGAAACCCATTTTTTCATAAATGGAGCTTCACTGTTTCAACATCATAAAAGCCTATTTTTGCACCTTTTCAAGATTGCATGGACATCTTTTTTTTCTCTTCATGGATTATTGATTGCAAACTGAATAAAGGACTCCAAACCCTCCACAAAATCTCTCTTTAATAAATCATTCAACTCGTACTTTTAGTACATCCACATATGATCAGTAGATATTTTATCCTGTTTAGTTATCAGAAGCTACTTTGTTATTTTATTACAATTTATCAGAAGCTACTTTGTTATTTTATTACAATGACAGAGGTGTATTATGAGTCATAAATATTTGGGTGGGAACCTAGGTCCATAAAGTGAAACAGAATCATTTCACTGTGAACGTGGAGAATATAAAAATGAGAGATACTACTGAAATCCAAAAGATGATTAAGTAACTATTATATGTGTTCGTATATTTTGTACTTAAAAGACATTTCTAAACTGTCCAACTTGGACAATTTAATGTCTTCTCTTCTATTCGGATTGAGAAAAATATCAAATGTGCAACTAAGGTACTTGTATTTAGAGTAAAATACTTTCTCGTTCCTAAACTATAGTCATATTAACACTTACATCCTTCTATTATTAGCTAATAACTATGGCATCCTTAAATTATTGACCTGTTAAACATGAGTCCTTCCATCCAATTTAATTTAAAATCACTGTTAAAAAAAATGAAAATCCCTAAGCTACCCCTCTCTCTTAGATACCCACGAACCAAATCACTTTGCTTTGATTTTTGTCTTTATTCTCTGCCTCTCTTCTTTCATCATCTCCTGTTAGTTTAAATTTCTCACAGAAAAAGAGCAAAATTTTAGGGATAAAAATATTATAAACATCATAAGAAAATCTAAACTAAAGTTAATGTTACTGTCACTCAAAAAGTGGATTTTAAACATTGGAAAAAAAGGCAGTCATAGATAAGATTTTATCAAAAAATCCATGGGAAATACCTTGCCACTTTATATGATAAGGTGGAGAAGGAGCCATGGCTGTTTAACCATGCGAATAGTTAGGGTTATGGACAGGCAAGCGCGAATAGTCTGAGTTATATGCAGACGAGTCCAAATGGTAGTTATATGCAGACGAGTCCAAATGGTCCTTTAATCCAATCTCAGATCCTTCACCAAATTTGTCCGCTTGATTTGGGGTACCTTTTTTCTTTGTTTTTTTTCTTATACTTTTGATTTGAACTTTCTTTATTGTTTATATCTTTGTCTATACTTTTGATTTGAACTTTTCTTTATTTTTATATATAAATTTATTCATTCTCTTTCTTTCTTCGATTGTGGAGAGCTGAATCATAATATTTCTTTATAGTTGGAGCAGGTTAGGAACTAAACTCTATTAGTTGGTTGCAAGCTAATTTTATTTTATTTTATTATTCATCTATAGAAATTGTATGTTTAAATAGCTAGCCCATTGAACTTCCACCTAAAATCAACAATTCTTTGACCAACTAAAACTTATTTAACTTGAGCAAGAATTTGATCTTCTCTGAGAACAAGAGAGTCAAGACCTACAGAAACTTCAAAAAATATGCTATCTATGGCAATTTATGAATTGCTTAGTAGGGAGGGAAAATAGTTTAAGGCAAAATGATTCAAAGTAAAGTAAGAGTAGTATGATGATTTTATTATATTCGCTCTCCTCCCTGTACATTTTTATTTGGAAGTTAACGTTAGAAATTGGATCAAAAGGGATGGAAGGACCCACTTATTTGATAGAATAATAATTTAAGGATGCAATAGTTATTAGCTAATAATAGAAGGATGTAAGTGTTAATTTGACTATGATTTAGGAACTCAAAAAGTATTTTACTCTTGCATTTATGTTAATTAAGTTGATTATGGTTCATTATGATATTTTCAAGGAAAAAATTCTGCAGCATTTCCCCTTAAAAATTAATAAATCAAAATTTTCAAACACAACAAAAACACTTATGTAAATCAATATCCACATCAATGGCCACTACTAGGGCTCCAATCAATACAAGTCGTCAATAAATACATAAAATCCAATAAATTGCAATCAAATGCATAATAATAATAAAAAAAAATTCTAACTAGGCTTTCAATTCATATGAATGTTTAAGTTTATGCTTTCAATTCATATGAATGTTTAAGTTTTATACTTCTAATTCATATGAATGTTTAAGTTTTATGCTTTCAGTTCATATGAGTGTTAAGTTTATGCTTTTAAGAAAAATGTTTTTTATGATTATGCTAAGTTTTATGCTTTCCTAATTAAAAAGCTAGAATTAGTACGCTACTTACATTATAATAAAAATATAGCTTATAATAACATTCATTTTTATCACTTTCCTAATTAACTTTCCTAATTAAGTTTATGTGATCATTAAGTTTTATTCTTTAGATTTGCATTATTAAGTTTATGCTTTTCTAATTTATTTCTTATTACTTTCATAATTAAAACATTTAGTATAAAACTTAATCTACTACATAAAGGAATGGTTGCCACGAATTCATTAACGAAACAAATAAACAAACAATCAACTAACCAGAAAAACAACAAACAAATTTGACATATAAATAAAATGCAAAAAAAAAAAAAAAAAAAAAAAAAAAAAAAAAAAAAAACAGTTTGTTGTTGATTATTCTAACGAAAGATAAAAAAAAATAAAAAACAAGCTCACTTACCTCGGTAACTGCTCGCCCGGCGGCAGCGGCACTGTTGAACGGCATCGGAGTGAGACAGAGAGAGAGAAAAAAAAAAAAAAAAAAAAAAAAAAAAAAAAAAAAAAAAAAAAACAGTTGTTGTTGATTATTAACGAAAATAAAAAAAATAAAAAACAAGTCACTTACCTACGGTACTGCTCGACGGCGGCAGCGGCACTGTTGAACGGCATCGGAGTGAGACAGAGAGAGAGAGAGACGATAAAGAGGGAGAGAGGAGACAAAGGGAGAGAGGCGTGAGACTGATTCTGATTCTGAAATCAGTCTCGCGCGAGAGAGGAAGGCGACTAAATTATTCTAAAAATTTAGTGACCGACCTAAAATATATTACTCGATTGCTATTTTAATTGACATGACAAATAACCTTTGTCGCTATGGTGTAAAATTGTCACTAATTGGTCGTTAATAAATATGGAATTTTAGTCGTCGAAACTGTCGCCCTCTAGTCGCTAATCGGTCTCTATTAATTGCTGCCAAATAAGTGGCGCAAATATAGCAATGGATATTCATGGATAGCTATTCCATCGCTAGATCGGTCGCTGAATTGCCGCTGGTCTATGGCTTTGGTTAGTGCCAATTCTTGGTGTGAAAAAGAGCGACGGACATCAAGTCGGTGGCTAATTCTGCCACTAAGTAGGTCGCTAGTAGTAGCTGAATCGGTCGCTAATATTACAAAGGTTTCGTGTTAAGTGTCCGCTGTGGTGGGCGGTCATCGAGCTATTGCTAGTTAGGGACAGTGACACATCAGTCGCTAAATTCGATAGCTAAAAAGAGCTTTTTTTTGTAGTGCCTTTGGAAAAAAAAACTCTCTCGCGGCAAGGTTTTAGACTAAGGGCCGGCTACTTTCTTTATTTAGCTTGCCTTTAGTCGGTCTAGCGCCTCTTGATTGGGGTCCACCCTGGGCCTCTTGGGTTATATTTTATAGTCTTGAAGCCAGATTGCCAAAAATAACATTGAATTAATAAAAATATTTTTTAAAAAATTAATTTTATTGGTTGAAAAAATAAAATAATTATTTTTTAATTGATGAAAAATAAATTTATTTTATTTTAAAAATTCATAATTGAGAAGTTTTATATTAATGAAATTTCTAACTTTTGAAATTCCTAACACTTAATTGAAATTTCTGATTTAAATTTAATTGGTTGAAAAATAAGACAATGATTTTTAAAATTCATAATTAAGAAATTTTATATTAATTAAATTTTGAATTCAAATATAAATATTAAATTTTTAGAAAGTGCTATTCGCTGAAATTATTAAGTGCTATATATATAGTTCATGTTAGTATATTTGTGTGGCAGTATGCATATGTATTCGAGTGTAGGGTTGTTTTCTTTATTTGCACATTATGCTACAAATTGCAGTTGTTGTCTTATTAACGACACTGAATCTTGGGAGCAGCTTACTTTCCTAAAACTATATTAGTTTGCTAGAAAAGTTTTCTACGAAAATTGAAAATAGAATTTCGTGTTCAAATATGTAAGTTTTTCAATTTTTTAAAATTTAACTAAAATTTGAAATACAATTTTCCTTTATAACAAAAGTGAGGTTTTTCAACTGTTGCCTGCCATTTAAATGACACGTAATTAATTATATTATGCTTTAATATGTAATTAATTTTATAATTACATCAAGATATATTAATAGTTATATCATTTATTTTTAATGTTTTGTTTATAATATTTTATTTATTATTAATTATGAAATTTATGGATAATATTTTTGAAATTTTTGGATTGAAATATGATTATTTTTATTGTTAAGAAGTGAACATATTTCTTATTTTCTAAGAAAACTGTTTTCTTAGAAAATAAAAAATATATAAAACTGTTGTTTTATAAATAGTTGTGTTTTATTTAACAATATTTTTATTATTTATCATTTGTCATTTATTTGACCCGAATATTTACGTTGAACTCATGCTCAACCCAACTCATACATAATCCGCCGGTTTATAGATAGTTGGGTTGAATTGGGTAAAAAAAATATTGAGCCGCATACATAGGTAGAGTATTTTAAATCGATGAACTCAATCTAATCTAACCCATGCGCAGCCCTAGCTGCGCATAAGACTTCTTATTTATATGAACAGGAAATAATTCTCTTCTAATGTTATTAAATTTTGACTACACCTAACAATTTCATTTAATTTGAAAATTTTCTAAATTAATTTAAACGTATTCTCAAAATTGACCTTCATGAAACCAAACTGTCAACACCCTAAATTATTGGGCATAGATAATTTATTACATAAAAAGTTAACATATTCATAAACTGTATTTTTTGTTAATTAAATATGGAAAAATTATAATTTTGTCCTTTTAGTTTTTTATAAATTACTAGTCTATCCTTGCATTTTGAAAAATACACTACAATATCCTCATAGTTTGATCTGTTACACATTTTTATCCTTTCATCCATTCTATTGCAATTCAGACGTTAATTACAGGAGAAAAGATAATATTCCCCCTCACTTGAATTCAATTTCCTTGGTAGACGATGAAGCGAACTTGAACAAAAAACCCTAGAAGCCAATTTGAACAATGAAATCGAAGGCCGATAAACAAAAGCAAATAGAACGAAACGAAAGTAGAAAGCAAAATTGGTGGAAAAACCAGTTATAGCTATTGTTATCCATAGACAGGAAAACCAACAGTAGATTTTGGGATTCATGCCTTTGGCCTAATTACAAAGATGGAGGCGACCCTTCAAACTGTAATTCCGTTAGTGTTTTTGATAAATCTCAGGTTAATCAACGTTCTATAACGCTTTTAGTTACTCAGTTTAATATTCATTACGGTTGAATGCATAAAATCCCCCATAAACTTTCTAGTTTTAACCGTTTGTCATCTTAACTTTGCGAAGGACCTAAGATTTTTCCAATACATGCTTTTAAAGAAATTATAAAAGAGCAGAGATTTTCTAAACAAAACCCCAAACAATCTTAAGATTTCAGATTATTATTAGTTTTAAAATTAAACTCACCAAACACAGAAGAAATATTGAATTATAAATTCTATAGAAACACACAAATAATCTCTTATAAATTCCAAAATACTGCAAACAAAAAATTTCTATAAAGTATTAATATCAAAATTGCAACAATAACAAAATCTTTTCTTCTCATGAGACGTCACTCTCAAACTTGCAAAAACCCTTTATTTACCGGCATGAGCTTTATATTTAATCAAATCGATCATAGATGGAGAGATTTGTGCATTGCAATCGATGATATTAGAATTGATTTTAGGGATTTTAAGAATTCAAAGTCAAAATTTCAGAAACTTTATTGTAAAGAAATTAAGGAGGAGAAGAAGAGAAAATTGAAAAGAAGAGGAAGAATACAATTAAAGAGATATCTATTGAAAGATCGAAAAGGAGAAACGAAGAGAGAGATTTAAAAAAAAGTGATGCTTTGGAATAAAGAGAAAACGACCTCGTTTTTGCCATGCTGGACTTTTAATTAGATGATCACACTCCATTCCATGTTTGATTTCATGCGCTACCTTTACAGTTTGGTGAGGAATATAATAATTACAAAATTTAAAAGTTTTGGTGTATATTAAACCCTTCGTAAAATTAAGAGTGACAAATGGTTAAAATAAGAAAGTTCAGGGGGATTTTATGCATTCGATCATTCATTAACCATTCACAAATTTAATATCATATGCTTATTTAGATCTCAAATTTGGTACGGTTTATAAAAGAATTTGCCAACACTGTCATGCCTAAGTGGCGGCAATAAGTTCTGGTCAAGCGGATGGGTAAAGCACGGGACGTGCGCAGAGTCAGAACTGGACCATCACGATTAATTTTTTTTATTAAAAGTAAATTTGATCGGTCTATAGTTGTTTCTGCTTTTTGTGTTTTGTTTTAGTCCAGTTTTTTTATATTAGTAACTCTGTGTGTGTGTTGAGCTAAAAACTCATTTTTATTTGTAAATGCAAGTGTTCTTTGTGCCCAACAAAAATTTACATATAAAAATCTCTATTAGAACAAAAATTTGTTCAAATTCTCAATCTGAAAGAGGATCAGCTCAAGAAAGCATCTTAAAAGTGTAAATTAATTGACAAAGATGAAGAAAACCTGTAACAATAAGGAAACCTTTCATGGAATGTGGGAGGTGTTTGATATCTAAGAAAATGCAAGAAAATATGGGTAAGTGGGTTTGAGGTAAGTTGGAAGATGCTTGTATTATTAATAATAGAATAGGTGATAAGTGTGTCTTAGGGATAAATATTGTATCTCTGCATCTTACTAGGGGTGTAATGAGCTGAGTCGGCTTTCAAATTGTTCAAGCTCGGCTCGAAAAGAGTTCGTAAAAGTTCAGCTCGAATCAAGCTTGAGCTCGAGCCTGAACTTGAGCCTACTCATTTAGCAGACGAGCCGAGCTCGAGCCCAATGATATTCAACTCGAAAGCTCATCGAGTCTTGTCGAACTTATATATATATATAATATTATTTTAGGTTAGTCAAGCCTCAACCTCAAGTCGAACTCGAGCTTAAAATTTTTTGAGTTGATCTTGAGCCTCAAGTCAAGTTCAAGCCTAAAATTTTCAGGCTCGTTGATTTTCAAGCTGAGCTCAAGCCGAGCTAAATTCTATCGAGCTGAACTTCAAGCCTGATAGGTTCAAGTTTGGCTCGGCTCATTTATACCCTTATATCTAACTATGTCCTTTTCCTTTCATTTGTACTAAAAATGGAATAAAATGGTAGAAGGACAAAACTGTATAACAGAACCAAACTATAAGGATATTGTAATGTATTCTTTAAAATAGAGGGATAAAATAGTGATTTGTGGTAAATTATAAGGACAAGATTATTATTTTTCCATTAAATATTTGGAGTAGATGTCGTCAAAGTCATAATAGCTAGGGTGGAAGCCGGCAAATTAGACCCCAATTTGTTTAAAGCATCTTCGCTATCACTTAAATAAATTAAGAATTTCAAATGATTTGAAATGGATATAAATATTCAATTTATTATTTATCATGGATTTTAATTAAATATGAGTTTACTTTACTGTTTTAGATATCCTTTATCAGAAAACTATCATGAGGAGATTATCATAATAAATTTTTGTTTCATGTGCATGGATATTGTTAAGGTGAATTTAATTTTTTAAAGATTTTTTACTTTATTTATGGATTTAATTATTATAAATCTAAAATTTATTTTTTTAGTTTTTCTAATATTTTCACTAGATTTTCTTTATATTAAAAGGATTTTAGTCAATGAGTGAACAACTAATCAATTTAGTATTAGCATACTAAAGCATAGCCTCGTGGTAAGTGCATTACGACCCGATAATAGATCCAGATTTAAATCCCCTTTCTAATACTAAAAAAAAAAAAATCAATTTAGTATTAAATAAGCTAAAAAAATCAATTTAGTAATAAAAGGATTTGGATTATACATTATTATTAATTAACAACTATATATATACACAGCTAAAGGAGGTAAGGGGTTGCACTTTGCATGGTCTTTGGCAGCGTTGGGCTTCGCTATTTTTTTTTTTTTTTTTTTTTTTTTTAAGTCAAGTTTAGTATTAAATAAAGCTCAAAATCAATTTAGTAATAAGGTTTGGGATTATACAATTATTATTAATTAACAACTATACTATATACACAGCTAAAGGAGGTAAGGGGTTGCACTTTGATGGTCTTTGGCAGCGTTGGGCTTTCGCTATTTTTTTTTTTTTTTGTTTTTTTTTAAAGTATTTCATAATAGTAAGATTTGAAATTAACTTTAAAAGATAAGACAACAATTTTATAAAAATTAACTTTTTTTTTTTTTTTTGTTTTTTTTTAAGTATTTCATAATATAAGATTTGAATTAACTTTTAAAAGATAAGACAACATTTTATAAAAAATTAACTTATAACAGCTAAACTCTAATAAAATAGTTAATAATTATCAAATCAGTTAATTTTAATGAATAAGATCATTCGCCGTCTTTAGCACAAAAACTTTATATATTATTTCACGTGGTCGAATATAATTAATTGAAGGTGTAGTTTAGGGGTTTATATGTCAAAATGTATGTGATTTCTTGCAGGTTCTATGTGGGGAATCTAATTAATTCACCATTAAAAGTAAATATTTGAATTCTTTGCTTTGTTTTTCTTTGTTTTTAGTTCATAGCTTTTTTATTTTATTTTTATTTTTTGCTTATTTGTAGGCTTAAAAGTGATTTTACTTGTTTGACTTTTTTCCTATTGAAATAATAAGCTTAGAAAATAATTATTTTATATTGTTTAAAATTTTATTGCTATTCTAAAAAATTAGAAATAATTTCTATATGAAAAATTAAAAGAATTTAATTTGACAATGTAAATGTTAAATATTTATTTCTTATATTCATATTTTTTATATTTTATAAGATTACATTTTTTATATTTATTTGACAACTTTCATGACTATATTTTATTTAAAATTAAAATTATGTTTTTTGAATATATAAAATTTTAATTCATTAGTAAGTAATTGGACTATTATAATTATCATATATAATTTTAATTTTTTAACTCTAATAATGACATTATTTGAATTTGTTAACTCTAATAAGATTTTTTTTTTTAAAAAAAAAATCATAACAAATAAAATATAAGTTCAAACACTAGAAATAATAAAAAATTTATCATAAAAAATATATTTTATTTTCCTAAAGTTAAAAAATAACTGTGCTATAATTTACAAATAATCATTTTATTATAAACACTTTTTTAAATTAAATTAAATCAATAGGTTTTGAAAATAAAAATTCAATGTATTACCATATATTCTCATGTTTAATATGAATAAAAAACAAATATTTAGGGTTTAATAACTAAAACTTGTGACATTTAAATAAAATTAAATCTATCATATGATAATGAATTTATAAAGTACCGCATTATATTTTTTCACTATATAATATCTGATATTTATAAAATTGTATTTTGAAATACAATAATTTCCTCCCATTTAAATCTGAAATTTTTGAAATGTTCTTGAAAGTAAGTCAATGGTAGAGAAACAAGCTGGCTCATTAATTAAGATTATAAGGTCTGATAATGAGATCAAATTTTACATCCAATCAATCAAGTAATATTTGCAAAATGGTGTTCATCATCAATTAATAATAGCTTACACATCTAAACAACATAGTGTAAGTGAAAGAAAGAATCGATTTGTGATGAATATGATGAGATGTCTCTTATTCGAGAGAAATTTACCCAAATTTCTTTGGATTGAAGCTGCAAACACTACTGTATATCTTCAAAATCGGCTTCCAACTAAAGCTATTAATGAAAAAACTCCTTTCGAAAGCTGCTTTGGAGTTAAATCATCAGTAGCTTATCTAAAAATCTTTGGAAGCATATGTTATTCCTTTGTTCCAAATGCAAACAGAGGACAATTTGATCAACGAGCTTAAAAAAGGAATTTCAGTAGGTTATAATAGTGAACCCAAAGGCTATAAAATTTTAAGTCCCATTACTAAATAGGTGTATGTTAGCAGGAGCATCAAATTCGATGAGATTAGTGAATGAGATTGGAGGAAAATGGAGCCAGTAAATTCTCAATCAGTCCTTGAACAATATCATTTTTAGCAAGAGCATGAAATTCCAATTGATCGTGAAGATGAATTAGATGAAGATGATTGTAACACCCGCCGCCCGGTCCCAAAAGATTAGACACGAATGCCATATTCAGTGCCGGAGGCACCATTCTAGTAATAGATTTAACCTAAAACTAATATATGAATTATGAGTGATTAAAATATCCACATGTCTAGTAAGTCCTAAATTTTTAACTTAGAAAATATTTTGAAAAAATCTTATAGAAAAACTGAAAGAGTCTCCCCTAAAAATTGGATTAAACTAAAACCTGAATACAAAACACTCTCAATTCAAAACCTCAACCAACCAATACAAACTCCAATAAAATCCAACTAAACTCAAATTCAATTATAACACATGTACATTGCTTTTATTTATTAAGATCACAAAAGTCATAAATCATTCATAGTCATAAACATCCTTAAATGAAATTTCCATAACCAATCATGCATAAGTAACTTAAATTTCATCCTTACAACTTGATATTACACAACTCCATGATTAATAAACTTATACGACTTCTAATACAAATTTTCATATATAAGTTTCATAATAAATACATACTCCAATAATTTAAACTTATACATAAGCCCAATAAAACATTCTCCAAATATATTTAATTTATAGATGCCATAAACTTCAAATACATTATACTAAATTAATAACTACCAAAAAAGATAACTACCAAAAAAGACTCTTTAGCTTTGATGCTACTCTTCTAGTCTTCGAGTCGCAATCATGGTCTACAACCTCCTCGCAATAAAATCAATGTGCTGAGTATAAAACTCAGTGATGCTCAAAAATCACATACATTCCAAATGTTGCGATAACAACATACATTCAAATCATAGAATTTACAAACAATCTCATAAGCACATAATCATTGGATAACAAGCATATATAAGCATTCATAACTATCATCATATCATATCATGAAATCGTTACTGCCACATCTAGACATGCTAAATATTTGGATTCTAGATCTTACATAATTATGCTATGCAATTTCATTTATTATCATAAGCACACATATACACAATCTATAATTATATATGTAATCTCATTAGGACATATATAAGGCACATGAACTATAGATTTCAAGCATGTAAATCATAGGTATAAACCATAACTTACAAGTATATACATTATGAAATATTATGTTATTTTAAGCATATTCTTTTAAATATTTTACTTATGGGGCTCTCATACACTTAGGAGAAAATGAAATAGATAAAATTTCAGAAACAGAGAGAGGTATGAAATCCAATAGAGTCAGAGGGGCTTTAAAAGCCTAATAGAAATAGATAGAGTGCGTCTGCTCATATAGAAGACACCCACGTACCTAGCATATGATCATAGCTAATATCAGAACGTCATTTAATGCCAAGCATGCTCATATAACAGAATAAATCAAATAACACATCACACCAAGTATATTTGAGCCCAAAACTTGTCTTTCTTTCTTAAATCATAATATTTCTCATAATATTTCTTAAACCATGATAGATTCTTGTTTTAGAATTCAAATAAATCATGAAACCCATTCTTTGTCATAATTAACTTAACATAGGGATTTCATGTCATAAAAGCTAAATTTTCATATTTAGTACACATACTCATCAACCAACTCCATAATGTCATTTCTTAAACATATATAAGCATACTATATGCTACGCATGCACACTTCAAGGCAATTTCTCAAATATCCTCATAATTCAAGTCATAGGAACTAAGAGCAACACATACATGTTTTAATGATAGAAGCAATTTTTCTCATTAAAAATCATCCAAAATACTCATACAAGTAAGAGGACTTAATCACACATGGTTCATATATACTTATGCTCTTTTGCCAAAAATTTCCATGACTTAAGTCATAAGAAATTTCACCTTTTTCAAGATATAGCAAGTTCATGCCAAACTTTACGCATACATATTTCATCATGAAACAAAGGCATACCATCAATAAAAATATGATAATACTCAAAGAGATAGTATGCCCCCTTCTAACTATTATGAAATAAGTAGGAAAAAGTCTCATAATTGTTTCACTTAGGCAAATCGAGTCTCTAACCCTTCTAACTTCATACATTTAGTCTCAATAATATATACACAACATTAATTCATCTCACTGAACCATTTCCATGCAAAACCCCCAATTCTTGTCTTACTTTTGTCATAGGAAAAATCTCATAACTATATATATCCATACAAATCAATTTCACCAATAATTAAGTACATTCATATCACTAGGTATGGCCAGCTCATTGAACCGCCAGTTTCAATTCACGGAACCGACGGTTTACACTTTTTAAAATGTTGAACTTGAATCGGCTCTTGAACCGCCGGTTCTGATTCCGGTGCGGTTTCCGATGATATATGTTTTTTTTTTTTTTAAATCGGTTCTAACTTACATCTTTCTTTTGAAAATATTAATATGAGTTTAAAAAATACTGGTAAATTTTATTTTAAATAAATTTTAGAATGCTCATACTCATATAAGAATAAAATTAATTAATTTTACAAAATAATCAAGTAAATTATCACTTCATTTTGTTTAAATGTTATTAATTAAATAAATTATAAGAAAATTTTAAAAAATGCTTCAAAAGAATGTAATTTTAAACTTAGTAAAGTAAATTATCACTTCATTTTGTTATATCAAAATGTTATTAATTAAATAAATTTAATAAGAAAATTCTTTAAAAATGATTCAAAAGAATGTAATTTTTAAGAAAATTTTAAAAAATGCTTCAAAAGAATGTAATTTTAAACTTAGTAAACAATTTAAAAGGGTAAAAAAAAAGTTAAAAACAATATAAGTTAGACTAAATATTTCTCTCATTTTTTACCATTTTACTTTTTAGATTTTTAACTTTTAAAATAAAGTGTATTTAAAAAAAAAAAATCTTAAGTGAAGTATATCATGCATTAAAATATTATTGAGACTTTTAGAGATGTATTAAATAGGCTAAGTGATTATCATTTTGAAAATAAAAATAGAAAATTTCTAGTTCGAACCCCGGAACTGCAGGTTCAGATTTAGATTTTAACATTCACATAAACCTTAACCGGCCTTTGAACCTCCAGTTCCGATTCAAAATTTTGAACCAATGATTTCGGTTCGATTCCGGTTCATCTATAGTACAGTTCAGTTTCGGTTCGATTCTGGTTTAAAATGAACCCGTGACCATGCCTACATATTACGATGCGTAGAAGTATAATCATGCGTAAAAAGAAGAAAAATACGAGCCTTACCGCCCATGGGTGGTTAAGTAAAAATATGAAGAATAAGGAAGTGGGCTTATCATATCAAACCAATCGGATTAACATCATCAATAATTAACCAAGAGCCCATTTTTATCATTAGCATGCATCAACTTGCTATTTATCACATTTTTCCTAAATTCCTATCACAGTAAGTCATAGGAAAAATTACTAAAAAGGCTAATATCATGCAAATTAACTCAACGAACATATATGTATATATAATTAAGCAACTAGTGGCCAAAGCACTATTTAAGGAGAAAGAAAACCCCCAAACCTTGGCCAAGGGAGTTCGACCTCCTCTAGAGCACAAGGAGGGAGAGGTTTTCTCCCACATCCAACCACATTACACTAATTCACAACCACTCAAGAACACATTTAAACAACCAATTTCACCCAATTTAAGCACTAAGCATAAACTCCCCAATTTTCACTTAATAGTAAAAATTGTCAAAAAAATCAAAATTAGTAAGAGGAAGTTGTGTCTATGACCACTAACTTTAATTTAAGCTTTGAAAAGCTTCAAACAATCCCTCAAACCTTGCTTTTTTCCTTTGTCTTTCGTGAAGGGCTCTCTCACCACTAACAGAGATTCAACGAAATCCCCAAATCACATTTACTGTGCATAGCTCGAGCTTCATTTTAATTATTTTGTAAATAGAAAAAACAAACAACGAATTGCAGACATGCAATAGCCTATTTAACTGATTGTTCACAGAGAAAATGGAAGAAAAAGAAAGTGACATAAAAGAGTTGGAAAGAAAAAGAGCTGAGAAGATATTATTATTGATTGTAAAATGACATAATTTGAAGACATTTTCAGTACCAAGAAATGAAAGCTGGTTTTACTTATTTGGAGTCTTTTTTATTACACATAAGCATTTTAACAACTTGTTTCATGGTTGGTCTTGCATCTTTATCTTCCTCTACACATTTTAAAGCTACCCCAACAAGAATTTCCACCTGGATCTTATCGTACTTCCCTCCCAACTTAGCATCTAAAATCATTTGCATCCTCAAATCAACATTATTTGTAGCATCATTAATCGTTTCTTTCACCCAACTAACCAAACTTTTGTCCTCTACTGCTGTTGGGTTTTTTCCGGTCACTATCTCCAATAACACCATTCCATAGCTATAACCTTAGAAGTAATTGGCTGATTAAAAACCCATTCAGGTGCAATATAACCCCTAGTTCCTCTAATTCTTGAAAGCTTTGAAACTTCATTGTTGTCCTTTTTTAATGGGCGAGACAGGCCGAAATCAGACACCTTTGGCTGGTAATCACTATCTAAGAGTATATTTTGAGGCTTCACATCACAATGCAATACCCAGTCCAAACACTCTTCATGTAAGTAAGCAAGACCTTTTGCAGTACCTAAAGCAACACTAAACCTCTTCTCCCAATCAAGTCTATTTGAAGAAAGATTTTCTGCTAAAGGCCCATTTTCCATGTATTTGTAAACTAAAAGCCTATGTTTTCCTTCTGCACAATATCCCCAAATTTTCCTTCTGCAACAATATCCCCAAATTTCTATTAAGTTCATTGTTGATTGAGTTTCAATTATTTACTAACTTCTGTCCCCAGAATTCTGCTTTCTCCTTGTCACTAGCTTCATTGAAGTTTTCCAATTATACTAACTTCTGCCCAGAATTCTGCTTCTCCTTGGTCACTAGCTTCATTGATCAGTTGCTTTACTGCTGCAACTCTTTGATCAGATAATATGCCTTTATATATAATTCCTCCTGCTCCTCTTCCAATCTCTTGGCTGAAACCCCGAGTCACCTTTTTTAACTCATCATATGTGAATCTCCGAAAGCCAGTTGCATTTTGAAGAAAATCTTGACCAGTAGTTGAATCCGAGTCCTGATGAGTTCTTAAAAAGAACCACCATGTGAAGAAAATAACAAGGAATTCAATAATTCCAAGTATGCTTGTAAACCAAAGGACAAACCTTACTGTTTCATTTGCTTTGCTTTTTGTATACACTCTGTCAAGTTGTTTGATAACCTCGCCGGAGCAATTTAGCCTGTTGCTTTCATTGATTTCTTCGATAGAATGGAAGTCAAAAGGACTTATTTTTGGCACTTTTAAGTAAATATCTCCTACAAAGTTCGGTGAATGATGGCCGTTCAATAACAGGCTTTTCATAAAACAATAAGGAGTGTCATTAGGATAACCTTGCTTCATGAATCTGAATTGGAACCCTTTGCAATCACATCTTCCTGAGCATCTACTTTTACACATATCTAATGTGTAATTGGGAAAGAAGCGAAAGTCATATCCATTGAACTCGAGATGAGTTAGTTGAACGTAAGTAGTCTCATTTGGTGAGACAGAAAGACTAAATTCTTGTTCGCAACCCAAAGACCAATCCTTAGCATACTGAAACTAATTAAATCCTTTAAGACAAGAACATTTCCTACCAGAGTAAGGATCATAGTTGCATACACTGTTAGGTCCACAAACCCCATGAATCCTACATGGATCGAATATGCTTGCCATGAAACACTCCATTTCTCTCTTTCATCTGCTCTACTGTCCATTGGAAGATTTCCATTAGAATCAATTGTTAACCTTCTTTGTAGTGCCACTCCATAGTCTGGTGACATAAAATGAAATTTATCAGATGAACTGAAATTCCCTAAACTATCCAAAAAAGCACTTCTACTGTTTTATAAGTAGTTCTTCTAGCGTCAAAGCTCAAGATCTCAGGATCTGGCCAGTAAATGCTTTGAGTATCAGGACCATCATAAAGAAGGCGAAGAACATTATCGGTGTCGAAGGAAAGCTTATAGAATCCTGAACTATAGTTGCTCTCACTTCTTGATGAGACAAGTTGCCTATCTCCAGTGAGTGCCTGAAGAGTCAGGATATAGTATTCGTTGGAAAATTGAAACTTTGCCATAAAACAGCACCTTCCAAGTTCTGCAGTAGAAGATTTCCATTATCCTTAAGGGATAAATAACTAAAGATACTGATACTGTGTCTGTTGACCAGACTGTGAGCTTGCCTGCATCGGTTAAGATAAGATTACCAGATTTTTGTAAAATGAGCTTTGAACGTTTCCCATTTACTGGTGTGTCACCGTTTGCCATCCAAACTATAGTGCAGTTGTTATTGCAGAAGGGTTCATTATACCATATGGCAAAGCAGAAAGCGTTTATGCTGACAGTGAAGAATCCGGCGATGAAAGTGCCTCTCAGTGAAATCAAAACATCGTTTGGTTTCTCCACCGAGAAAGATAAGTCTTTGGTTAGATTATCAAATGCTGAAGATAACAATAAAGGAGAGGAAAGAATTAAGGATAGAGCAAGAAAAAGAAGTGATATTCCCATATTTGTTTTGTGTGAGAGTGGAAGACTTTAATTTGGTAAGTATGAGTTTGCTTTGCTATTGCCTTACTCCTGTATATAGAGAGAAACGAAGGATTTCCTCAGGATCAATGTTGCTCCAGGTATAACTTTTGAAAAAAAAAAAAAACAATGTAAGAACTTCCTCAGTATCAATGTTGCTCCAGGTATAACTTTTGAAAATAAAAAAAAACGATGTAAGAATGAATATTAAATTGGTTTTGACTTTGAACCAATTGTCTTAAAATTAATAAAACATATTTTTAATTCTGTAAGTTTATCGAGGTTCTTTCCATTAAGTCTATAAATTTTTATTTATAGATATTCAACCCTTTAATTTTTATTTTTATTCTAAGAGCGAATGAAAATCGAAATACTAATATTTAAAAATAGATTCAACAATAATATAGTGTGAGAAGATGATAATTTCTAGACATAGACCGAAATAAAAATAAATAAAAACCAAACCACAGTCGAAAAAGACTCGATTTCGTTAAATAATGATTGTGTATTTCATATTTAAAAGTCAAAGAGTTTAACAATGACATGAAAATTCATGAATTTAATTAGTGGGCGAAAATCGATAAGTTCAAAGCTTAAAAATGCATTTTTACTCAGAATTATGTTTTCCAAAGCCATCATGCTAGCGTTAGGATCTGATATAAAATAATAATTGACAAATTGCAATTATTGGTTAATTAGTTAAATTAACAAATTAGAGTATCATTGAGCTTAAATTATGTGTTACAAAAGCCATCGCTCTTAGATTAATCAACCAATGGAAGGGGTTTTAAGACGTACAAGTCTTACTTATACCCTAAATAAAGTTTGTTAGTTGAAAGGGATAAATGAAAGTACTTGAATCTACATTCTAAAATGTATGTCGAAGTTTCACTTAAGACATGTCGGGCAATATTAACTATTTTAAGACATGTCGGATAATATTAACCGTTTTAGTAACTCTTAGTTGTTGTAGTAGCTATCAATCGATAGCTGTTTATACAATTATTTAAAAGCATTCAGTAAAAATAATTATTTAATTAGCTGTTTAACTTAAAATGACTAAAATGATATTAACTATTTAATTAGTTTAGAGGGAAAAAAGAGTATCGATTGTCAAAAGAATTTTAATTTAATCTCTGTGAAACGCTAAACATTAGAGTGTTTAACGTTTGATAAAAAAAAAAAAAAACTCACTCAACCTCTAAAAGCTCTTATAAATATTATGTTAGTGGATGGTACAATTAACTAAAACACCCTGAATTTTTATTTTCGAAACCTTTGAATTTTTATTAAATCAAAAATCAGAAATTTTGATCGTGTGGGCTACAATTAGAATAAAAATCCCAAGAATTTTTACTTAAATCAAAAAATCAGAAATTTTGATCGTGTGGCTACAATTAGAATAAAAATCCCAATTCGAGCCCAAGTTTGCCGAGTTGGGCTAAGCCCAAATATATCATCAGAAGTTTGATTTTGAAAACAGTTAAAAATTTCAAGAAATAATATGAAAAACTCCAGCAATTTAATCTATTATGAATATATATAAATTAATTAACCCAAAAAATCAAATATCCATTACTATTAATATTTTTAATTTTTATTGACGCTAGTAAATGAGAAAAAGGTTAAGGAACCTAAGTAAAATAATTTAAAAATAAATCGAACCGGACCCAGAAATCAAAATTAATTTTCGAAACCCACCCGAATAAACCTAAAAACAAGAAAAAAAAAACCAGATAACAAAACAAAATTCGAGCTAAATCGCTGAATGAATCAAAACCGGTTTCGAAATCTGAAACCGAAAATTGAACCAGAGATCTTGCTAGAACCGCCTTTCTTTCCTCTTTTTCTTTCTTTCTTCCCCTTCTTCCTTACTGGCCACGCGCGCGACAGGCCCCTCCTCTCCTCTCCTTTTCGCTTCCGGCCACCGTTTCGAACAAGAATGAAGTGGCGATCGATTCCTTTGGCGATTAACTCGGGCACGATTCCAGTCTTCCCTCGCTCCGATTCGAACCTTCAGTGGCGCGGATATGGCTTCCTCAATCTTCTTCGCGACGCAGCTTGCAAACTTCCGGCGAGATCGAGCGATTCCAGGGCGAAGTGAAGCTTCAAGGTGAGCTGCCCCGATTCGACTCCTCCCATCCTGTCGTGAACGTTTTCCATCCAAATAAGCGGACGGTTTTAAGTGGAAGAAATCAAAAACACCATGGCCGCCGGCAAGGAGGACTGTCGGGCTTGTTTCGGCCAAACGAGCCACTAGTTCAACAAAACCGATTGTAGATTTGGAATCCGTCCACCAAAAATTGAGGGTCGGTGGTTGTAAACCCTGCAACTTTCTGGACACTCGCGACTTTACGGCCACCGTGCACGGCGGCGGGCGGCGGTCGGTGACCGTGCCGCGACACTCCGGCGAGGCCCCGAGAGACAGAATGTTCCTCTCTTCACGCTGATCACGGAATCGTTGCCGATTCTTCAATTGGTAGTTTCTAAGATTCAACTCTTAATTTGTATATAAAGAGATTAAATTGAGTAACGAATTTACTTTGAGTTATTAAATAGATTGAATTGGAATTAATAAGAAGTTAGGTTATTGGAAATGAGTTTAAATATATATAGACATAATTATGGAACTTTTGTATATTTAGGTTGGAAGCTGTGAATTAATTGGGGGATTTTATAGAGAGATTCGAACTTAGATTCACTTGTTAGAAAATTGTGATTATATTTAGGTTGCAGTTATATAATTTAAATTAAAAATCACTATTCAACCTAACTAAATATATTTAATGTTGAAAATCTAGGACATAAGTCATTTTGGAATAATTGTCATAAATCGAAACGTGAAGGACGAATCAGAATTAATTAGTTAGATAATTAGATGATCGAATCTAAATAAATAGTAGTTATAAATAGTTATTGTTAAAAATGAGTTTTAACAACTTAACAATTTAATTACCATAAGTTATTAGTTTGGTCAGCTTATGATTTAACAAATAATCTTGTATGAGTATTGTTGGAACAGATTGAAAGTCGTTATATTTATAAACTTATGGTTGAGATAGTTGGGTGCCATGGGCTGTGTGCAATGATTGATAAAGTATGATATATTGCGATATCTGAGCAAGTAGATAGTCCAATTTTTAGGGCAGGTGCCTGCCGAAAATTTTCGATAGAACTTAGATTAAAATTTTGATTAATAACATAATTTAATAAGTCTTATTTAGATTAGTTCTATGATTTGGATTACATAATGATATAGGCTCTGATTAGGTTATTATACTTTATTATTCATTTAATCATTCACATCTTTATTTATTTATTTTCATTTTATTGTTGTTATTATTGATTATTTTATATTATTATTGTTGTTTATTTAAGCTATTATTTATTTATATATTTGCATTTAATGGATGTAATGTGCATCGCATTAACGAATGTCTAATTGAATAATATGTCTGCATTTAATTGCAATGTTTTGATTAATTGTGATTGTGATATTGATCTGGCTTTGTTTTTTGTGGAATTTGGGATGAAGTGGGTCCACCATGGGACTGCTGAGACCGCTACCGTTATATGGATCCAATATGAATTACCGTTAGCCTGGGTAAATGGGAGATCGGCGCCCCGGTGCACCTACCGTTACCGTTACCGTTAACCACGGGTTGGCTTCTGCGTCGTTGCGCACCGGACAGTCTAGATTTGATCGCAGCCCGGCATGCGGGGGGAAGGGGCGGTGGCCTCCTGTTGTGAGCTCTTGATGATCTAGATTGGAATGGAGACCACCGGGTTGCCTCCTATTGGTATGAAAAAGAAAAGAGAGGATAGAAAAACAATGAGAGGGCTGGTCAAGTGAGGATTAGACCGGTCGGCCAGTATGGGGGATCGGCTTCCCTTGGTTGCACATGTGAGAGGGATGGAGCCATGTGGGAGGACGACTCCATCGGCGGGTTCGGTGGTCCACTGACTAAATTTTCACGTGATTTGATTATATTGAGTTGGTCAATGATTGTGAGTGCTGGTGAATGCCATTGGGTGTGGCTGCTGCGTGAGCATATTAACTAGTCGGATGGACTAGATTGATACATTTACACATTTGTGTTAACTGCGTGTGTTGTGCAATAATTATTACTCCTTAGAAAACTTACGTTGTCTTGTTTAATTTTTCAGGGAAGTCAGATTCTTCTTTAATTCGAATTTAGGTTAGTTTTCTTCGACGCAGCGGCACTAAAAAAATTTTCCCTAGTTCAATATTATTTTACTATGTAAACTGTATGTATAAAAGGCTATGTATATCACAAACAGTTTAGTGACTCCGCATGTTGAGGATTTGGTATATTTTTAATCGTTTATTTTTAATAAATGTGATGCATTGTTAATTGGGCTCGAGCTGTGGAATGTTGTTAGCTTGATAAATTTGGCCGAGATTTAGTAAAATATTGAGGTGGTTTATTTTCATATCCTATGGGCTTGAATTGTTGAAATTCTATACCGAGATAATAATAATAGATTCTAGTGTTTCAGGCTTACTACGGGCCTCGGGGGCCTTAAGCTTACCTGGGCCCTAATGCCAGTCCGGCCCATGGAATCGGGCCGTGACAAAGTTGGTATCAGAGCATAGGTTAGGGTTCTAGGACACAACTGCGGAGTATACGAAATTTCTTTATGTTGGGATCGGCCGTAACCAACATAAGGAAAGAAGCTTGGGAATTTCCTTCTTAGGGAGGGTGGATGTAACACCCGTCGCCCGATCCCGAAAGACCCAACGGTGGATGCCACATTCGGTGCCGGAGGCACCGTCCTAACCTACATATAAATCAAACAATTAGTGGACAATAGGGCATGAACCCATTCGCAAGTACCTATAAGGGCCAGAGTTGGTACAAACTTTAAGTGATGGGGAATAGAAGTAAGTACCTGGACGAGTAGTGGATTGGCCTGATCATGGCCTGATCACCCAGTACACTACTTTTCATGTGATCTCTATTCCTATCGGGAAGTATGAGTGTGTAGAGTATAAGAGGATTGTCATTGGTGGGACAAATTTATAAACATAGGAAGTAATCTTAAGGTAACTAGGAATATCTGAGTTTTCAACACAGCTACTGAATTTCTTTAGAGTTTATTCAAAAATATAAACCTTTTTATTATTATATTTTTATCTTTTATTTACTTGATATTTAAATTTGACACCCCATTTTGATTTTAAATTAAATTATGTCGTGATAAATAATAAAAAAAATTATTATTTTTGAAAATTGTCTATTTATATCATAGAGCCGGTGGAATAAGATAAAAGGGTGGTAATGATGATGATAACAATGATAAAGGTAAGTAGGTAGTTTGCAGTCAAGATAGAAACACGAATGTTGGAAAGGTCGAGTAGGCAATTTTGGGTACAGAAGTTGAGTTGCTACTAAATTTGGAGTATGAGATTGTTTAACGTATAAGTAAGAAAGATAACAATAGAAATGAACTTGGATAATTTAAGGGTAAGACATAATAGGTGACAAATTGTAATATATATATTAGGAGTCGAGAAAGAGACGCCGGCAGTTAAGTGGAAGGAGTGAAAATTTTTATAGGAGTGAAATAGCTAGGGGCTGCAGTGATCTAGGAGCTATATATCAGATGAGCTAGTCTATGGTAAAGATATTATGAGGACAATCGAATTTGTATAGATGAGAAACAAAGACAGTAATTTCGAAGTGCCCTATGATATAATCGACAACGGAAGTCGCAAACAATTTTTCTTAAAGTTTTGAATTAAAGTAATAAGCTTTTGAATTTTTGAGCAATAAGAGTTTTAGTAAGTATATATGTAAATTAAATGAGATAATTTTTATCACTATAAATAAAATCAAATTTCAATTAATCGCTCTTTGTAAGATTATACGCTTGGTTTTCATGAAGGAATGTTTAAATTTTCAAATGAATTATATAGTCTTGAATATATATGTATATCTACACATATAAATGTGCAACTTACTGCTAAACCGGTTTTAAGATAAAAATTTTATTCAAAGAAAGATTTTCTCAAGATTTCAGTAGCTGTCTGAATATAGTAATTGGAAACTTAGGTAATAAGCTTAAGCTTCTCATAAACTTCAGCCAGGTGGCACTAAATAGGATGGTTGGCGATAGAATTACAATTAGAATACCTAACCCTTTTCTTTCCTCGGTTCATATTCTTCACTGAGCTGTCTCCCTAATGATGGAAGTAATTTCTTATGACTTTGAATTCCCTATGTACCCCCCTTTCTTACCCTCTCCTACTAGATTTTAATTCGAGGACGAATTGTCTTAAGAATTGTTTAAGGGGGAGAGATTGAAAACCCCGAATTTTTATTTTTCGAAAACCTTTGAATTTTTATTAAATCAAAAATCAGAAATTTTGAATCGTTTGTTGGGCTACAATTAGAATAAAAATCCCAATTAGAGCCCACAGTTTTTGGCGAGTTGGGCATAAGCCCAAATATATCATCAGAGTTTCGATTTGAAACCAGTTAAAATTTTCAAGAAAATAATCTGAAACTCGCAATTTAATCTATTATGACTATCTATAAATTATTACCAAAATGCAATATATACTATTAATATTATTGAGTAAATGGAGAAAAAGTTAAGGAACCTAAGTAAAATAATTAAAAATAAATCGAACCGGACCCAGAAATCAAATTAATTTTCGAAACCACACAAATAACCTAAAAACCAAGAAAAAAAAAACCAGATAACAAAACAAAATCGAGCTAAATCGCTGAATTGAATCAAACCGGTTCGAATCGAACCGAAATGACCCAGATTCTTGTAGAACCGCCTTTCTTTCTCTTTTCTTTCTTCTTCCCCTTCTTCTTCCTGGCGCGCGCGACAGCCCCTCCTCTTCCCTCTCCTTTTCGCTTCCGGCCACCGTTCGACAAGAATGAAGTGGCGATCGATTCCTTTGGCGATACTGGGCACGATTCCAGTCTTCCCTCGCTCCGATCGAACCTTCAGTGGCGCGGATATGGCTTCCTCATCTTCTTCGCGACGCAGCTGCAACTCCGGCGAGATCGAGCGATTCCGGCGACGTGAAGCTTCAAGGTGAGCTCCGATCGACTCCTCCATCCTGTGTGAACAACGTTTCCATCAAGAACGACGTTTTAGTGGAAGAAATCGAAAACAACATGGCCGCGCTAAGGAAGGGATGTCGGGCTTGTTTCGGCCAAACGAGCCACTAGTTCACAAACCGATTGGTATGATTTGGAATCCTCACAAAAAATTGGAGTCGGGTGGTTGTAACCTGGCAACTTTCTGGACAACTCGGGATTTTACGCACCAGTGCACGGCGCGGGCGGCGGCGGGTCCGGTGGACACGGCCGCGACACTCGGCGAGGCCCCGAGAGACAGAATGTTCTCTCTCACGCTGATCACGGATCGTTGCCCGATTCTCAATTGGGTTACGTTCTAAGATAACTCTTATTATTTGTATATCAAGAGCAATTAATTGAGGTCGATTTACTTAGTTATTAAATAGATTGAATTGATAATAAGAAGTTTAGGTATTGAATGTTTCAAATATATATAGAACTTTTATGGTCTTTGTAAATATATTAGGTTGGAAGCCTTGTGAATTTAATTGGGGGATTTTATAGGAGATTTGAACTTAGGATTCACGTTGTTAGAAATTGTGATTATATTAGGTTAGTATATAATTTAAAAATCAACTATTCCAACCTAGCTAAATTATTTAATTGTTGAAAATCTAAGGACATAGTTCCATTTTGGAATAAATTGTCATAAATCGAAACGTGAAGGACGAATCGTGAATTAAATTAGTTAGATAATTAGATGATCGATATCTAAATAAATGTAGTTATAAATAGTTAATGTTAAAATGAGTTTAACAGCTTAACAAATTTAATTTACCATAAGTTTTAAGTTTGGTCGGCTTATGACTTACAAATAATTGTATGAGTATTGTTGTTTTGGAGGAGGATGGGATTTTTAAAAATTGAATTGATTGCCGACGGATGGGCTGTGTTGCATGATTGATACAGATATGATAATTTGGCGCTTATCTGAGCAAGTAGATAGTCCAATTTTTTAGGGGAAGTGCTGCCGAAATTTTCGATAGGAACTTATAAAATTTTGATTAACACGCATAATTAATAAGTCTTATTTAGATTAGTTCTATGATTTGGATATAAATATAGGGGCTCTGATTAGTTATTAATCTTTATTTATTTCTTTAATATTTCCATCTTTATTTATTTTATTTCATTAATTGTTGTTATTATTGGTATTTATATTATTATTGTTGTTTATTGTTAATGTTATTTATTTATTTATTTATTTGCATTATTTTGGATGTTTATTGTCATCGCATGTACGAATGTCTAATTGATTAAATGTCTGCATTTTAATTGAATGTTTGATTAATTGTTTGTGATCTTGATGTGGCTTTGTTTTGTGTGGAATTGGGATGAAGTGCGGTCACCAATGGGATGTGAGACCGTCACGTTATATGGATCCAATATTGAATTACGGTTAGCTCTGTAAATGGGAGATCGGCGCCCCTGTGTGCACCTACCGTTGTTACCGTAACGCACGGGTTGGCTTCCTGTCGTTGCGCACGCGGACATGTCTAGAATTTGATCGAGCCGCAGGGTGGCCTCCTGTTGGTGAGCGTTGAATGATTAGATTGGATTGGGAGCCACCGGGTTGCCTGCTATTGGTATGAAAAAGAAAAGAGAGGATAGAAAACAATGAGAAGGGCCTGGTCAAGTGAGGATTAGACGTCGGTCCCCAGTTCTGGGGGATCGGCTCATGGTGCAGCATGTGAGAAGGATGAGCCATGTTGGGAAGACGGCTCATCGCGCGGGTTCGGTGGAACTCCATGACTATTTCCCACGTGATTTGGATTATATGAAAGTTTTATGATTGTGAGTGCTGGTGGATGTTTGGCCCAATTGTGTGGTTGGCTGCGTGAGGCCCCCAATATATAGTCGGATGATGATTGATACAATTTACACATTTGTGGTGACTGCGTGTGTTGTGCAATAATTATTACTCTTAGAAAATTTATGTGTCCTTGTTTAATTTTTCAGGAAGTCAGATTTCTCAGGGCTAGAAGAAAATTTTCCAGTTCCATAATTATTTTACTATGTAATTATATGTATAAAAAGCTATGTATACCAAATAGTTAGTGACTCTGCAGTTGGAGAATTTACATACAATTAGTCGTATATTAACATAGACGATATAATTCCATGAGCCCATATTAAAAATGTGATGTATTGTTAATTGGGCCCAAACTATGGAATGTTGTAACTGATAATTTTGGGCCGAGATTTAATAAAATCTTGAGGTTTATTTTCCTATAAATATGGGTTGAATGTTTAAAATTATAATAATAGATTCTAGTGTTTCAGGCTTACTACGGGCCTCGGGGGCCTTAAGCTTACCTGGGCCCTAGTGCCGGTCCGGCCCATAGAATCGGGTCGTGACATTAACAGAGATAAATTTTTAACCTGGTTAAAAGATTAAAAATCTAACTCAAAAACTGTTGCCGAATGTGACTTTAAAAATAATAAATGTAAATCGCATTATTTTAACTTTTTGAGTTTGTGTTGTTTCGGTTCGAATCACTTTGAGTCTACCAAAGTAATTTAAGCTCAATTAAGAATCAGATTTACAAACTTTGAATTGAATCTGATTGAGTGAGAGGTGTTGAGTTCAAATTCTATCCATTTGAAAAGAATATTATAAAAAATATGTTCATACTGTTACATTAGAGTAAATTAAATATATTTCCAACATTCGATTCAATTTGACTCTTAAATAAAATAAAAAAACAATTTGACTAACAATTTTATGAAAAATAGTTTAAAAAGTTCAATATTTGTTTTCTTTAAAAATTAAAAGAAATCAAGCGATAAAACTTATTGTATCATTATTATTATATTATATACGTGATTCAATTTTGATATTTTATTTAGTAATATAATGAAAGTAATATCAATGATGATAATAATATAGATACTCATAATTTGCTAAAAAGAGAAATTGTTGTTTACTAAAAGATGCTAGGGATTTCCTCTAAACTGCTTGCCTCTACTGAGGAACTTGACCGACTCAAATGGAGTAGTAAAAAGGTAAAGATTCGTGATGGTATTGTTGAGGGCTCAGCTACAGGTTGTGATGTTGAGATTTCAACAGAAGCGAATGGGCACTGCTAAAAGAAAAGTCTCTTTTAGATATTCTGTTATGGACACTTCGATTGTAGGAAGTGCACAGAGGGACACAAGTGTGTTTGATGATGAGGAGGATATCTCAGATGAGGAATCTGAAGGAAAAGAGGACATGGATGATGATAAAAGTGCCCAACGATCCGTTCTACTAAATTGGAGAAGCAGTTATTTCATCAAAAATGGAAACATACACTGAGCTTTAAAGTTCTTGGTCACTCAAAAGGGTTCAACTATCTTCAACGACGGCTGAAACAGTTATGGGCTCTTAAATCGCCAGTCGATATGATCAGTTTGGTGAATGGTTCTTTATGGTGCATTTTACTAATGAAAATGAGTTTGAGCATGCCTTATTTAGGGGTCCCTAGATGGTGGCTGATCACTACCTAGTGGTTAGGCAATGGCAACTGAACTATGACTCTAAGAATACTAAGATTACTTCAGCCTTAGTTTGGGTACGTATCCCAAATTTGCCAATAGAATATTATGATAAGAGCTTCCTACTTCGGTTGGGATGGCAAATAAGCACCCCTATCCGTGTTGATGACACTACCCTGGAAGCAATAAGGGGGAAGTACGTGAGAATGTGTATATAAGTCGATCTTGCTGAATCGTTATTGTCTAAGTTCAGATTAAGGAGAAGGGTAAAACGCATTGAATACAAAGGAATTCATTAGATATGTTTTACTTGTGGATGCTATGGCCATAGATTGAAAACTTATTCCAAAAATAACCAAACCACAGAGAGTGCTGTTGTCGATAAGGATGCCTAGTCAGAATTTCCTCCAGCCCCCACTGCCAGAGTTCATGAGTGGGCTGATGTTGAGTTGTTTGTGACAAAAATCACGGATATATATGGGCCTTGGATGTTGCTGAAGAGGCAGGGCTACAGAAATAGTAAGAAAACCTGAGTCTATTCTTTTATGAATCCTTTTAGTAAGGCAACTACTCAGGGTCCCAATAAAGTGAATCTCGTTACTCCAAGCTACTATTATGACATTGCGCACTAGATTTTTGGCTTTATTGGACTAAAATGAGGATGATCTAAGTGATCATGAGGTTAGCGTAAATATGCTAATGGGCAATAAGGAAGTTCATTTGATGGACTAGGTTTCATCTCATGACAGACCTATCTTTGAGGCCCATGCTCCTTTTAAGCCTGTTGTTGCTAATAAACATACAAAGACTACTAAGAATACCAAGAATAAGAATCATGTGCTTAAGGGCCCCCTTTCATCAAAAAATCAAAATGGGCCTTTAATTATTCCAGCTTCACCTATCCTCCCTCCCACCTTCACATTCAGTCCCTTACACCATTCTAGATCCCTCCTCTTCTACCTCTGTTCAAAAGAACACTTCTAAGCTTGCTGCAGTTATGGGTACCTGGTAGTGGTAGGTAAGGCTAGAGTTGGGGTCATTCACAGAAGGGAAGTTTGTGAGATTATTAAGCTTATAGATCCTAGAGATATGAATAAAGAGCTTATGATTATTGAATCAGATCAGCATGAGGATGAGAAGTCTGACATGATAGTGCATTCTTCTTTGAATGATGATTGTGTGGAGGATTTGCTTTGGCATTCCTCTTAATTCACAATGGTGTGGATCTTTTTCCATTGTACATACATGTTTATTATGGTGTGGGTTTCTTTGCTTCTCCTCCTTTTGGTTATGTCAATTTTGATTTGGAACATTTAAGGAGCCGGGGCTAAGCGCAACTTATGAGTTCTGAAAGACTATTGTAGGCAATTCAAGCCTTATGATTCTTGTGGTCATTAAGCCCAAGGTGTTGGGTACTAAAGCAAATATGATTTCTTTGAATATGGGTTTTGAAAAATAGGTGCGTGTTGAAGCAGTAGGGTTCAGTGGAGGCATTTGGTTATTTTGGAATCCTAGTGTGGGTATTGTCTCTATTTCTCCATACTCACTCCCAATTCATTCATTGTAGAATTTCGTATTCCTTGGCTAGGGAATGGGACTTTATGGCAGTTTTTGGTTGTCCAAAGGAGCAATACCGCCACCTATTACTCTATGGGATTCAGCATATTAGGTGTGGTTCCTCTATTCTGTGGATTATCGTGGGAGACTTTAACTCCATTTTGGACCCTTCTGAGATGACCAGCATGGGGCCTCATGTGCTTGCTCGTTGTTTTAGATTTTAGGATTGGATTCAACATATGGGTTTAATAGATATGGATTTTCATGTGCTAATTTTACTTAGTGGAGGTGGTATTTTCATCGTATATCATCCTATAAGGCAGCAAGGTTGGATCAGTCTCTATGTAGTATTGAATGGCGCATACTGTTTCTGAATGCGTCTGTTCTCCATCTCGAGAGGGTGGTCTTTGATCATTGCCCCCTGCTTATTCAGTTGAACTCAGAGGTCCATGTAGTAGTCCTTCCTTTCGATTTCAAGCTACATAGTTCTACCATCCTGAGTTTTCTGACTTCCTAAAACTAATTGGAATTCAAATTATTTTATTGTTTCCAACTTGAACAGCTTGAGTTCCTCTCTTTCTCTCTGGAACAATGAGGTTTTTGGAAACATTTATTAGCGAAAGAGAATTTATTGGTGTGTATAAAAGGCATTCAAGAAAAGCTTCTATTTAGCCTCACCACAGACTTTTCTTACTGGAAAGAAAGTTGTGTGTTGAACTAGAATCAGTTTTGGATCAAGAGGAATTGCATTAATTCCAAAAATCTAGGGAGAATACGGATCCACCATCATCAATCGCCTATGGAGCTCAAGGGAACAAGGAGTACAACAATGGCAATCCATTAGCACTTCCTAGTGGACCAATTACAAGGAGCCGTCCAAAGAAATATGGAGCAACCATGTCCTTATACATTCAAGAACTTATACATTTCAAGGAACAAGTTAACAAGAGCTCCATGACCTTGCTTTCAACAAGTGCTATGAAGAACTTGAAGGCACACCTAAGTTTCTCACATTAATGGAAGCACATGTTGACATGGAATATGAAATTCCAGCCTAAGGCACACCCAAACCGTGCTAGGTTAGCACGCCCATGCAAGGTAGCACGCCCAGGCCGAGCTAGAGTCTGACTTGCAGAGGAAAATCAAGTAACATGAAGCACGCCCGTGCCAAATAGCACGCCCAGGCCATGCTCGCGTCTGACTTGCGAAGAGGAAACAATTACCATAAAGCACGCCCGTGCGAATTGGCATGCCCAAGACGTGCTAGGGTCTGCCTCTAGCGAGATTAGTTAGTCTAATTATGCTTATTTTGAGTTGTATCAATAATAATGGGTTGGGCCTCCTATAATTCGGGCTCCTATTTCGGGTCGGCCCCTTGGATTTTATCCTTTTTTGTTTAGATTTAGGCTAATCTTTAGGTTAGTTAGGATTTGTTATTCCTAAATCCTTAAGTGTTGAGATTTGTTAGTCTTATCTTAGTTGGTTTTAGATAGCTAATCCTTAATCTTTAGCTGATTTAGATTCTTATTCTAATCCTTTAAGGATCAGGATCTTAGATTTTAGTATAAATAAGTTGTTATTAATGTAAAATAAAAACAACTCATGAAATAGAAATTCTTCAATTTGTTCAATAGCTTTTGGGCGTGTTCTTTTTGATTAGAGTGATTGTGAGTTGCTTTCCCTTTAATTGCACTCAAGAATCAAGTAATTATCAATTTTATTCTGTGGCGTTTATCTTATTCTTTTACTCTATTATTGGTGTTCTTGCTTCTTTTTAAGCTTTGGGTGCATAAGACGGAGAGTTTAAGTTTTGATCTGTGATAATTTCAATATTGTCATAGAGTTTCTTGGCAATTAATTTTCCATAGGGTGACGTCAGTTTGGTATCAGAAGCCAAGATTAAGGTAATTCTTACTTTATCTTAGTTTAGGGTTTTTGGGGTTGGATTTTTTTTTTCTTGTTTTCTTAAATTAATGTGTTTTTGTCTTCTTGTTTGCTTAGTTTTAATTTTGAATTCAATCAATTGTGTTTGAATAAATTTCGCGTTTTTGTTCAAAAAAAAAAAGAAAAAAAGAACATTCTGGAAGTTTGTGATTAGACTCTTTGCTAAAAAAAAAAAAAAAAAAAAAAAAAAAAAAAAAAAATCGTTCACCATTGAAGCTTGAGTTGTGTTGTGTAAATTTTGTTCCTAACTCATAGGGATTTTGTTCCTAATTCATAGGGATCTTGTTCCTAATTCATAGGGATTTTGTTCCTAATTCTTAGGGATTTGACCTTACTTTGTGAAGATTCAGCTTATCCACTATAATCTTTGATAAAAACTAAATCTTAACTACTTTGCGGATAAGGTAACAAGAATGGATAAGGTAACAAGAATTATTTGTCCATATCTTTTTGAGATTTAGTTTATCCACTATAATCCTTGTCAAAATCTAATCCTAACTAAATTGGGTTATATAGAAAGGATAAGGGAGGATACAAGTCAGCACGCCCGTGCTTCACAACAAGCACACCCGTGCTAGGCTTTGACTCTCAATTGTCGGACCAAACTATACACGCACGTCCGTGCTTCCATCTAGCACGCCCGTGCTCGGTTCTGACCTTATAAAAGAAAAAAAATATTTTGAATTTTTGGATTTTCTTTGATTGCTTGCTGATTGCTTGCTTTGTTTTGGTAGAATTAACTAGGTCCATATTTGGTTTGCTTTGTAGTAAGCTAAATTCATACATTATATCCTAATATTGTCTTTTAAATTCTAGTTTCCTTGTTTTTGTGTGAACTTCCTACATTATTAGGGTGTGTTTGCTTGTTTACTACACTCTAATTGATAATTAAGTAGTGCATTGTTTAATTTTGTTCTTGTGCTACTATCCATCTCGTTTTGAGTCTTCTTTCTAGAATTTGTGCTTGCTTTTATTGTTAAGATTTATTCCTTGTTTATAAACGTGCTTTTGAGTTGGTTTGTTTACCTAAGATTCTAAAGTACAATTGGAGGAATTGCAAGGAGTGATTAAAGAGTGTAAACACGTGAGGGAGTGCTTTATCATTGACTCAAATCTTTTCGTGTTTTCTGTTTTGAATACTAACCATGAGTGCAGGCAAATCTGGAGATGGTAATGGGATGGAAATCAAATTAAAGATCCTCAACTGAAATTTTTCAAGGAATCAATCCAAGGACAGTTTAGAACCTTCAAAAAATCTTTTTCAAGACATGAGGGAAGAATTGCAAGAGATAAAGACTTCACAAAGCTCTAATACAACAAGAGCTCGTCCACAAGCTAGATTTCAAACCCATAATGATGAGGAGACTGAAGATACGAATTTTAATAAAATTGATGGAGACTTGGGATCAATTAAAATGAGGATTCCAGAATTCAAAGGTAATAACAATGCTAAAGAATATCTTGAATGGGAGAAGAAGGTAGAAAAAATCTTTGAATGCCATAACTATTCTCAAGAAAAGAAATCCCATCTTGCTGCTGTTGAATTCAAGGGTTATGCTATGTTTTGGTGGGAACAGCTATTAAAAGAAGGAGAAAGGGAATGCGACTGTACCACATGGGAGATCATGAAGGAGTAATGCCAAAAATTTTGTCTTACATCATTACTTTAGGGAATTTACACAATACATTTGTCATAGCCCTGACTCTGGTTACTATTGTCCGATTTTGGTATAGTCCCCCGATGGCCAGGACTGCCCTCCACGGCTTTGTCCCTTGGGCCAGGGGTCACCCACTCTGCCAGCCCAAAAGCGCGCTAACCAAGTTAGAGACTACCCCTCTTATGTATAGATCATTTACCCTGTCCGTAGCCGATGTGGGATTCGCCTAAGGTGAATGCCCCCTGATGGCCAGGATGTCACATTCACTCCCCCTAAGGGACTCAGCGTCCTCGCTGAGGTTTGCCCCACCACCTGCCAGAGGGAACAGGGGCGGCTTTGATACTAATTGTCATAGCCCTGACCTGGTTAATATTGTCCGCTTTGGTATAGTCCCCAGATGCCCCTACACCTCACGGCTTTGTCCCTTGGGCCAGGGGTCACCCACTCTGCCAACCCAAAAGCGTGCTAACCAAGTTAGAGACTACCCCTCTTATGTATAGATCGTTTACCCTGTCCGTAGCCGATGTGGGATTCGCCTAAGGTGAATGCCCCCTGATGGCCAGGATGTCACAAAATTAGCAAGAATGGTGCAACGAGAGAAGAGTGTGGAAGAGTACTACAAGGAGATGGAGATTTGCATGGCTAGAGCCAAGATTGAGGAAGATGAGCAAATCACCATGTTAGGATTCTTTGGAGGTCTAAAAAGACATTGCTGATGCTTTAGAGATGTATCATTATGATACCCTAGAAGAGATGATAGACATGGCCATGAAACTTGAAAGGCAGAAAAAGGGGAGAACCACCAACAAGTATTCTAGCAACACATGGGGATCTAAATGGCCCAAAGAAGGTGAAAAGAGAGATTTTAAAGGTTCTAATTCCCAAAGGACATATTCAACTTCAAAAGGTAAAGAGGTTGTCCAAACTCCACTTAAAAGCAACAAAGGTACTTCTAACTCTATAACCTCTTCTAGAGAAATTAAATGTTTTAAACGTTTGGGGAAAGGGCATTATGCATCCCAATGTCCTAATAAAAGAGTTATGATTGCTAAAGATGATGTGAATGTTAGTTCTAAATCTGAATGTAGTGATTATGATGATATGCCTAATTTAATTGATAATGATGATGATATGATTCAGAAAATTTAATACTTCTTGAACATGGAGAAGCTTTGGTTGCTAGGCGTGCCTTGAATATGCATGTCAAAGAAGAAAGCCTTGAGCAACATGAGAACATAGTGGAAAGGTGTGTACTCTTATTATTGATGGGGGTAGTTGCACTAATGTTGCTAGTGTAAACATGGTAAACAAATTGAACTTAACTTCTCTCAAGCATCCTAAGCCTTATAAATTGCAATGGTTGAATGATTGTAGGGAGGTGAAGGTGACTCGACAGGTAATTGTGCCATTTTCTATTGGAAGGTATGAAGATGAAATCTTATGTGACATAGTACCTATGCAAGCTGGCCATTTATTGTTGGAAAGACCATGGCAATATGATAGAAGAGCACTTCATGATGGATTCCATAATCGATACTCTTTGATTCATAAGGGGAAAAAGTGATTCATAAGGGGGAATCATAAGGGGAAAAAGGTGGTTCTTGTACATTTACTCAAGAAGTATATGAAGATAAAGGAAGATACTTGAAGAGAGAAAGAGAGGTTTGGCCTTGAGGGAGAATGGAAGTGAGAATTGCGGGTCGAAGAACAAAAGAGAAGAAAGAGTGGATGAAGGGAAAGAGGCCACAAAAATAACAAAACAAATTAATGGCCCAATTGTGAGTGAAAAACAGAGAGAGGAAAAAAAGAAACAAACTTTTTATGTGAGAGCTAGGGAGGTTAAGTGTGCTATTGCTTTAGAGAAGCTCGTGTTGCTTCTTAGGTATAAAGAGGTTTTATTTGCTAAAACTAACACTAACCTTGATAGTTTGCCTTCTATGTTTGTCTCTATGTTGCAGGAATTTGATGATGTCTTTCCTAGTGAGTTACCTAGTGGTTTACCACCTTTAAGAGGAATAGAACATCAAATTGACTTCATTCCTGAACATCAAATTGACTTCATTCCTGGCTCCACCATTCCAAATAAACCTGCCTATAGAAGCAATTCAATGGAGACAAAGGAGCTACAAATGCAAGTTGATGAGCTTCTAGAGAAAGGATTGGTGCGAGAAAGCATGAGCCCTTGTGCCGTTCCAGTGCTTCTAGTACCCAAAAAGGATGGAACGTGGCGCATGTGTGTTGATTATAGAGCAATCAACAAAATCACTGTAAAGTATAGACACCCCATCCCTAGACTTGATGATATGTTAGATGAATTGCATGGGGCAACTTACTTTACTAAAATTGATTTAATGAGTGGTTATCATCAAATTAGAATGCATCCACAGGTGCATGAATGAAAAATTGCATTAAAACTAAAGTATGGTGTAGAGTGGTTTGCCCTAATGCCTTTGGATATCTAATGCACCTAGACATTTATGAGGCTCATTGAACCAATGTATTGATTGCACTGTCTTAGGAAAATTTGTGGTTGTATTACTTTGATGATTATACTCTATTTATAGCAAGTCTCTTAATGATCATGTGGAGCCATGTTAGGATAGTATACAAACATTAAGGATTGAAAAATTGATGCTAAACTTTAACAAATTGCACAATTTGTATAGATAGACTTGTCATTTTTCTTGGATTTATTGTGAGGCATTAGGCATTGAAGTACAGGGTATTGAAGTAGATGAGGAGAAAGTGAAAGCTATCAAAGAATGGCCAAAATCAGTTTCAGAAGTTAGGAGTTTTCATGGGTTGGCAAGTTTTTATAGAAGATTTGTACAAGATTTCTCTTCAATTGCAGCACCACTCACAGGGAAAATCAAGAAGGAAGTTAGGTTCAATTGGGGAGAAGAAGCAGAAAGCGTTTGACACACTTAAAGGGATAAAGGAAAGTTAACATCCGCACCTATACTTTCTTTACCTAACTTTGAAAATACTTTTGAAATAGAGTGTGATGCTTCTGGTGTGGGAATTGGGGCGATCCTAATTCAAAAAAAGAAACCAATTACCTACTTTAGTGAGAAATTGAATGGAGCACAACTCAACTATTCAACCTATGACAAAGAGCTGTATGCCTTGGTAAGAACTCTAAATGTTTGGCAAACCTACTTACTACCTAAGGAGTTTGTCATCCATATAGACCATGAGGCCCTAAAACACTTGAAGGGTCAAGGTAAGCTTAATAAAAGGCATGGTAAGTGGCTTGAATTTATTGAACAATTTCCATATGTGATTAAATACAAGCATAAAAGATAATGTTGTTGCTAATGCTTGTCAAGGAGATTATTACTCTAATTACTGCTCTTTAGTTCTAAATTGCTTGGATTTGGAGTATGTTAAAGACTTATTATGTGAATTGATTTTTGACTTTGGCAATATATATGTGGCATGTTAAGCATAAGCATTTTGATAAGTTCTATAGACATGATGGATATTTGTTTAAAGGGCAGCAAAACTTTGGGTGCCTTGTGCCTAAATGTTCTATGCGTGATTTGCTTGTGCTTGAATCTCATTGTGGGGGATTGATGGGACACTTTGGGGTACATAAAACTTATGATATGCTGAATGAATATTTTTATTAGCCTCATATGCGTAGGATGTAGAGAAAGTTTGTGGTTCTTGTATTGCTTGTAGACAAGCCAAGTCTAAGTCTATGCCTCATAGATTATACATGCCTTTACCTGTTCCTAGTTCACCTTGGGTTGATGTATGTATGGACTTTGTGCTTGGTTTACCTAAGACTAGGCATAGTAAAGACATTATATTTGTAATTGTTGATAGGTCTAGCAAGATGTTGATAGATTTAGTAAAATGGCTCATTTTATTCCATGTCATAAAACTGATGATGCCATTAATGTTGCTGACTTATTCTTTAGAGAGGTGGTACGATTATATAAGGTACCGCGGACCATTGTTTTTGATAGGGATGCTAAATTCCTTTCACATTTTTGGAAAGTTTTGTGGAGTAAGTTAGGTACTAAATTACTTTATTCTACTACGTGTCACCCACAAACAGACAAACAGATGGACAAACTGAGGTTGTGAATAGAACTCTAGGAACCTTGCTTCGTACCATTGTGGGTAAAAACTTAAAAACTTGGGAAGATTGTTTGCCATTCATTAAGTTTGCATATAATCCTAGCATACATTCTACTTCAGGTTTTAGTCCATTTGAACTTGTTTATGGCTTTAACCCACTAACTGTATTAGATCTTATTCCTTTACCTCTAAATGAACTTTCTAATTTAGAATGAACTTTCTAATTTAGATGGCGCTCAAAAGGCAGAGTTGGTGAAGTCTTTACACGAGAAGGCTAGAGCCAACATAGAAAAGAGGAACAAGCAATATGCTGACAGAGCAAACAAGGGTAGGAAAAAGCTGGTGTTTATGCCAGGTGAATGGGTTTGGGTACATTTTCGTAAGGAATGGTTTCCCAACCAAAGGAAGACTAAGCTCGATGCATGTGGAGATGGTCCATTTCAAGTCTTGGAGCGCAAAATAGACATGCCTACAAAATAGACATGCCAGGTGAGTATGGTGTTTCTGCCACTTTCAACGTGATTTGTCTTCCCTTTGACATGGATGCAGATTTTAAGGACAAATCTTTTTAAAGAAGTTGGGGATGATACGGAATCCACTGTATCATCAATCACCTTATGGAGCTCAAGGAACAAGGAGCACAACATGGCAATTCGTTAGTACTTCCTTAGTGTGGGACCAATTACAAGGAGTTCGGGTGCCAAAGAAATTTATGGAGAACCATGTCCCTTATACATCAAGCAACAAGTTACACAAGGCTCCATGACCTTGCTTTCAATAAGTGCTATTAAGAACTTGAAGGCACACCTAAGTTTCTCACATTAATGGAATCACACATTGATGGAAGCACATGTTGAGATGGAATCTGAAATTCTAGCCTATGGCATGCCCAGACCGTGCTAGGTTAGCACGCCCGTGCAAGGTAGCATGCCCTGAGTCTGACTTGCGGAGGAAAATCAAGTAACATGAAGCACGCTCGTGCCAAATAGCACTCCCAGGCTGTGCCCGCGTCTGACTTGCGAGAGGAAACAATCACCATAAAGCACGCCCGTGAGAATTGGCACGCCCAGGCCATGCTAGGGTCTGCCTCTAGCGAGATTAGTTAGTCTAATTATGCTTATTTTGAGTTGTATCAATAATAATGGTTGGGCCTCCTATAATTCGGCCCCCTTAGATTTTATCCTTGATTTGTTTAGCCTTAGTTGGTTTGGATTAATTATTCCTTATCCTTAGTTGGTTTGGATTAATTATCCTTATCCTTAGTTGGTTTGGATTAATTAGTCCTTATCCTTACTTGGTTTAGATTAGTTAAATCCTTATCATTAACTGATTTAGATTAATTATTCTAAATCCTTTAAGGATTAGGACCTTTCAGAATTAGTATAAATAGCCTTGTTATGTCGTTACATAAATCATTCAACGAAATATTAAAGCTACAGATTTTGTTCATGCTTAGGCGTGTTCCATTGATTAGAGAGATTGTGAGTTTGCATTCCTCTAATTCAAAATCAAGGGTAAAACTTATCAATTTATTTTGTGGTGTTTATCTTATTCTTTTACTCTATTATTGGTGTTTCTTGCTTCTTTAAGCTTTGGTGCCATAGAGGGGAGTTTAGTTTGATCTTTGATCTTTCCAAATCTTGTCTGCCATAGAGGGGAGTTTAGTTTGATCTTTGATCTATTCCAAATCTTGTCATAGAGTTCTTGGAATTAATTTCCATAGGGTTCCGCGTCAAAATGGGTCTTGGAGGGTGATAGAAATACTTCCTATTTTCACGCTTGCATAGTTTTGAAAGTAGCTCGCAAGAATATTTTGCAGCTAAAGGTTGATAATGATACTTGGTGCTAGGATCATGAAGCTCTCCATAGGGTGGCTTTGGATTTCTATAGAAATCTGTATACAAAAGAGCCTGTTATTGTTAACCATCCCTTTATTACAAATGGTTTTCCTTTGTTGTCCTTGCAAGATTCTCAGCTATTGAATTAATCGTTCACTGGTGGTGAAGTAAAGATGCTTTGTTTTCCGTGGATCCTTTTAAAGCCCCTAGTCCGGAAGGGTTTCGAGCAGTTTTTTGTTAGAAAGCATGGAGCACTGTTGGCCCGTCAGTTTCGCAATTGGTTTTGAATGTCCTTAATGATGGTAGTATTCTCAAAGGTGTTTGTGCTATCCTAGTTAATTTTTTTGCCTAAAATTGATTTATCAGAATACATCAGCCAATTCCAGCCTATTAGTTTATACAACATTACATTCAAGTTGATCACTAAAGTGCTAGTAAATCGGATAAAGTTGGTCTTGCCGACGTTATTGCTCCTAACCAAAGCAATTTTATTTCGGGAAGACCGCTCCATGACAATATGGTAGTTCTTCAAGAGGTTGTCCACTCTTTGCAGCATCGATGCGATAAAAAAGGTTGAATGATTTTGAAGATTGATCTGGAGAAAGCGTACGACCGGTTGAGGTGGAGCTTTATCAAGAATCCTTACATTTAGCTCATTTTTCTGGCATTTTGGGTCTCTTTGATATTGAAATGTTTAAATGCATGTAAGATGCGTGTTCTTTGGAATGGTTGTCTGTCGGATACCTTCTCACCTACTCGAGGTGTTCGTCAAGGTGATCTGATCTCTCCGTACCTTTTTGTTTTGGGTTTGAAAGATTAGGCCACAGTATCTCAAGTTAAGTTGCTTAAAGGAGATGGCGTCCTATTAACATTACTAAGCATGGCCCAACTCTCTCCCACTTGTTCTTTACAAATAACCTTCTCCTCTTTGTTGAAGCTTCCATTGAGCAAATCGAGATTATTTGGGAGTGATTGAATGAGTTTATCTTGGCATCGGGCCAAAAAGTCAACTTGCAAAAATCTCGTATCTTATTCTCTCCTATTGTGGACCCCATTTTGTGTAATTAGATTTGTAGCGAAGCAGGTATGGCCATGACTAATGATATTGGAAGCTACCTTGGCATTCCAATTTTCCATGGAAGAACTCATTAGGTTGTTTTTTATCCTCTGTTGGCTAGAATTGACAAACACTTAGTTAGTTGGAAAGTGAGTTGCCTGTCCTTTGCGGGTAAAGTTACCCTAGTGAAAGCAGTTTTGACTTCTCTTCCTAATCATGTCATGTAATCGGTCTACATGCCTTGAGCGGTTTGTGATGAATTTGATAAGAAGATTAGAAATTTTATATGGGGTGAGTCTCAGGGACATTGAAAAGTTCATCTTGTTAATTGGCAGCAGTTAATGTTACCACTGTCTCATGGGGGTTTTGGTATTAGATCATGTCAGAAAATGAATGACTCGTTTCTAGCTAAGCTAGGCTAGAGATTGCTTACGAATGATCACACTATCTAGACTTCTATTTTGCATAAGAAGTATATGGTAGGGCACTCGGATATTTCGCACATTGTGGATAAATAGAATGCATATAGTAAATCAGTCCCAATTTTAACAAAGGGGCTGTATAAAACAATTTATAATAGGAGAATAACTAATTTTTGGTAGGATGTTTGGGTGGAGCAAGTGCCGCTCATTAACTTTGCTTTACAGGAGATCTCGATGGATTATTATGAGCAATTTGTTGCTTTCCTTTGGAGCGGTAATTTATGGAAGTGGGACTATATTGTCCCTTTATTGCCTGAAGATCTCTGCCTTAAGCTGGAAGCTATTTCGCTAATGGAGGATGCTCACATGATGGATTCGATTACTTAGAGACACACATTGAATGGTTGTTTCTATATCAAATCAGCTTATGCTCTTACTAAGAGCTTTCCTTAGTCTCCTACAGGGGCCATTGGGAAGTCTGTATGGCACATCAAATTGTCGCAGCATTTTCATGCTTTTATCTGGTTATTACAGCACCAGAAGCTCATGACGAATCAAGAAAGGGCTCGAAAGGGGTTTTACCTTAAATGATCTTTGTGGTATTTGTGGTATTGCAGTTGAATCGTGTGAACATGTCCTCTAGGACTGTGATTATGCAAAGCAGTTACGGGCTAGGATGCTTAATGCTAATTCCCTTGGTTTGTTTCTATCTTGTAGTATTTCTAATTGACTAAAGCTGGCTAACTCCCTGATTTTTACAGAGAATATTAAGTCCAGCCCTTGACATGCTTTTTTGCAAGTGCATGAAATCACAAACAAGTAATAAAGAGTGAGTAGAGTATCGTTCCTACAAGGATTGTATACCAAGTACCAAAATTGTGTTAACTTAATATTATTTAAACGACAATAAGGAGAATTATTTTAAGAAATTAAATTAAAAGAAATCAAGCAAGACAATTTGATGAAAAGAAATCAAGGATTAAAAACTATTAGGGACAACACCCTTAAGGAAAAATGGAACATTCAGGAAATCAAGGCCATGTTGATACAAGAGGAAGGGAGATTAAAGAAATTGAAGGAACACTCCATCAATCTTTCCAATTTATTTTATTAGTTTGATAATCAATTTTAATTGTTCAAGTGGAGGAAACAACTCTAAAATCACTAACAAGCTCCTTCGATATGTAGTTAGCTATTTTAACTCGGTCTAAGTATATATCTTCCAATAGTGCAATCAAACATGAATTAAATCATTAAGTTTTATGGTTTGTTTATGAAGCCATAGCCTAAGGTCGTTAACTTATGAAAATCCCTACGAGTATAGCTCCTGCATCAAATTATTATTTTCATGTAATTTATTACCATTTTCATATTAAAAATCCTTCTCTCGATAGTGCATAAAATAAATCAATCCAGGGAGAAAACTCTGCCTGGAAGCGTTAATTTCAATAATGAATTATACTTTGAAAAAAGAAAACCAAATCTAATAATAAATTGGAATAGAAATTAAGCTACATCCCTAAAAGCATTAAGTTCAATAATAAATTATACTTTGAACAAAGAAAAGCAAATCTAGTATTATAAATTGGAATCGAAATTAAGCTATATCAAATTCCTTGTATGAGAGTTTAGTTCGACATAGTAATTAAATACAACTCAATTAAACTTGTAAATAATCCCATAAAGAAAAATAAACAAAAAGTGAGTTTATAAATAAAAATTAGTCAACGATAAGCTTGAACGACTTCCTTGAATATTGCACCAATTATGAGCACTTAAAGTTTTTAAGAGAAAAAACTATGTATAAAATAATAGAACAAAAGATGGAATATACAATGAATGGATTCGACCTCCGATCATGGCTAGTCTCTCTCTATGTGACTTTCTGGAATATCTTCGTGTTTGTTTAGAAAAGTGAATCTCTATCGAGTAAGAAATCTTTTGGAGATAGGAAAATGTTTAGATTTTGTATTTCTTCCCAATTAGAACTCTCCCAGCATCTAAATAAGATTTAAACTTGATTGGCACGTTAGAAAATGATCTCATACGGGTCCATGCAAGCGGCACAGGCTAGAGTTGTCGTTTTCGGCCCAATATGAAATCAGGCATTCAGCACAGACGTGCTATCTGGGATAGCTTGGGCATGCTAGACTTTGAACCTCTATTGAATTTACCTTGAACACAGCACGGGGTGCTAGATAACACGCCCAGTGCGTGCTAGCCTTTTCTGTATTTTTGGCTAATTTTATATAAAAATTCAATAAAACTCTCCAAGATCAAGTGGAATAGAATTCAAGGAAGCTCTAAACAAAAACTTAAATAAAATTAAATAAAAATTAATTAAAATAATTAAAAATACTAAAAATTTTAATAAAAACTATATTAAAAATACCGTAAAAATAACCGTATCAGCGCTCTTTAAATATTTTGCATCATGTTATGGTGGAACTATAAATGGCGAAATGATGTCAACAATTGCAGGCATTCTATTAGTGTCTGTCTCCATATGCTCCATTTCCAAGTTGCTTCTAATACGTCAGCTTGGGATATATCCTCTCAAGGTACAGGTGTCAGGCTGAATAGTGTGGTCCCATTTTCTTGGACTTCTCCCTTGCCTTGTTGGTATAATCTCAATACGGATGGGGCTTCTAAAGGTAATCCATGCCGCAGTGGTGGTGGTGGCGTGATCCGAGATCATTTGGGTGTTTGGAAGGCTGGATATATGGTTTCCATGGAGGCTGAGCTTTAAGCCATTATTCATGGTTTAAATACTGCTTGGAGCCTTTGATGTCATCAACTTATTGTTGAAATGGACTCTCTTTTTTCATTGAACCTTATTCGATCTGGTTCGGTGGTAAATCTGAGCCCTACAAATAGTAAAATCACGATTCATTAATAATTTCATTTTGATTGATTCACATTTCTGTTTATTCATATTCGATAATTGTTTTTTTTTCTTTTTTTTTTTTTTTGAATGGTACTATACTCTTTTTTTTATTATTAATTTACAATTTCATGTATTTTCGAATTAGGGCACATCATTAATATGAATTCAAAAATATTATTTCTTTTAGTGTCTCGATATTCAATAGTGCTTCTCAATAGATTGAATCCTAGTTGATAAGTAAAGCGAATTCACATAGTAATTGAACTGATCTGTTAGATAAATTATTCCCTTTTTCTTTTTTTCTTTTTTTTTTTTTTTGATAGGAAATATTATAATAGACTTTCAACAATTATTTCTTATTGCTTTACAGTGCATGAATTAACACAAAATTATATAATTTTATTTATTTTTATATATCACTTCTTATTAAGAGCATCTGTCCATTCAGACCATTTAAAGCTTTAAAGCATTAATGTATGGAAGGGGAATCTTCTCTTGGAAAAAAAAAAGTAAAAATAATATTTCAAAAACCTATATTTTCTTTAATTTCATCTATAGATGAGCCATGGATATAGTTTAAATAAATTTAATCTTGAAATAAGATTAATTTTTCTAATATTAGTGTCTTGAATTAAATAAAACATAAAGGGAAAGAAAACCATATATCTTCCCTAAATGGGTAATTGTAAAGGCGGAATACATAAATTCATCTTAAATTTTACAACTTTAATTTTGTGACATTTTAAATTTTGTAGATGATCTATTATGCACTTGAACTTACAACTTTTGGTCATGTTATATATCTTTCCATATTAACAATAACAATTTTATGGTTTTTAACTTTATATATAAAATATTGGTTTGATGAGTAGAACTTAGAAATAATAATTTTTATATTTTTTAACTATTTAATAGGAGTTTAATTGATCTAATTTTACAAATTAAAACATTCAATAAAATAAGTTTACAAGTTACAGCATTTAACAAATGTAATTTTATAAATTTAAATATTTAATGAATCAAAATAAAATTTGAAGTGCTACAAAATCAAAATAGGAAAGTTTAAGAGTGAAATTATGTATTCTGGGTATTATAAAATCATAATAAGCAACAACAAAAAGGAAAAACACTATAATTCATATTAACATATACAAGATGTGTTCTAGAACAAAAACAAATCTGAAATCCCTAATGGAAACAGCATATACCTATTATTATCACTATTAAACGGTGGACTTCTCCTTTTCATCATACAGAAGCATTTCAACAACTTGTTTCATGGTGGGTCTTGCATCTTTGTCTTCATCTACACATTTTAAAGCCACCATAACAATACTTTTCAGTTGGGCCATTTCAAACTTTCCATCCAACGCAGGGTCAACAATTTTTTTCATATTACAATAATTTCCATCGATGTTTTCTCTAACCCAAGTAACCAATCTTCTGTCTTCAATTGCTGCTGGGTTTTTTCCGGTCACTATTTCCAATAATACCATTCCATAGCTATAAACATCCACTTTAGAAGTAATAGGCAAATTAAAAACCCATTCAGGAGCAATATAACCTCTAGTCCCTCTAATTCTTGAGAGCCTTGAAATTTCATGGCTCTCTCTTTTTATTGGATGAGACAAACCAAAATCAGACAATTTTGGCTGATAATAAGAGTCTAACAGTATGTTTTGAGGCTTAATATCACAATGCAGAACCCATTCTAAGCACTCTTCATGTATATAAGCAAGACCTTTTGCAGTACCTAAAGCAATACTAAATCTCTTTTTCCAATCAAGTTTATTAGAAGAAAGATTTTCTGCTAAAGACCCATTTTCCATGTACTTGTAAACCAAAAGCCTGTGTTTTCCTTCTGCACAATATCCCCATATTTCTATTAAGTGCATGTGATTAAGCTTCCCAATGAGACTAACTTCAGCTCGAAATTCGGCTTCTCCTTGATTATCTTCATTGATTATTAGTTTCTTTATTGCAGCAACTCTATTGTCAGATAATACTCCTTTATACACAATGCCTCCTCCTCCTCTTCCAATCTCTTCACTGAAATCTTGTGTCGCCTTTTTTAACTGAGAGTAAGTGAATTTTCTAAACCCTGTTGTAATTTGTAAGTAACCTTGATTAGCTATTTCAACTGATGAATTCTGATGTGTTCTTATCAAGAAACACCATACCAAGAAAATAGTAAGGAATTCAATTGCTCCAATTATCCAAGAAAACCAAAGAACGATTATTAATCCATTCTGATGGCTTTTTGCATATACTCTGTCAAGAACTTTGATAACTTCGTTTGCACAAACTAACTTGGATTCTTGGACTTGCTCAGAGGCAAAAGAAGCTGTTTTTGGCACTTTTAAGTAAATATTTCCTTCAAAATTTGGTGAACGACGTCCGTTTAACAATAGAGTCTTGGCGAAACAGTATGGAATATCACTAGGATAATCATGCTTGATGAATTTTAATTGAAACCCTTTACAATCACATCTTTGCAAGCATACGTTTTTACACATATCTAATGTGTAATTTGGATAGAAATGGAAATCGTACCCATAAAACTCCACGTGCCTTACTTGAGCAAAACTGGTCTCCTCATTTCTTGAACAAGAAAGATTGAACTCTGGTTCACAACCCAAAGACCAGTCATTATCATTCTTAGTCTTGAATCCTTTTAGACAAGAACACTTCCTACCAAAACTAGGATCATAGTTGCATATACTATTAGGCCCACAAATCCCATGAATCCTACAAGGTTGAGACATAGCTTGCCATGAAACACTCCATTTGTCTCTCTCATTTTCTCGACTGTACAATCGAAGATTTCCATCGAAATCAATAGTCAATCTTCGCTGGATTTTGACTCCATAATCTGCTGACATGAAACTGAACCCATCAGAAGAACTGAAATTTCCATAAGGATCAAAAGAAGCTGCTCTACTATTATTGTAACTAGATCTTCCAGCTTCCCAACTCATAAGCTCAGGATCCGGCCAATAAATACTTGAAGTATCTAGACCATCATAAAGAAGACGAAGAACGTTATCATTATCGAAATAAAGCTTGTAGAATCCTGAACTATAGTTGCTTTGACTTCTTGATGACACAAGTTCTCTATCTTTAATGAGTGACTGCAATGGAAGAAGGGTATTCGTAGGAAAATCGAAACTTTGCCATAAAACAACACCTTCCAAATTCTTCAGTACCAGATTTCCGCTTTCTTGAAGGTATAAATTAACTGAAGATTCTGATGCTGTGTTTGTTGACCAGACTGTGACCCGGCCGGCGTCCGTTAAGACAAGGTTACCGGATTTCAATAAAAAAAGCTTTGACAGTTTACCGTTTACTGGTTGATCACGGTTTGCCATCCAAACTACTGTGCAGTTGTTGTTGCAGAATGGTTCATTGTACCATATAGCAAAGCAGTAAGCGTTTTCGCCGACCGGGAAGAATCCGGCGATGAAAGTGTTACTTGGTGACATCAAGACGTTATTTTTGTCTACTGATAAAGATGAGTCTTTTGTTAGAGTATTATCAGAAGCTGAAGAGAAGAAAGGAGAGAATAGAATGAAAGGTAGAGCAAGTAAGAGAAAGGGCATTGCCATGGATTATGTTGAAGTTGAGAGAAGTAGACAAGTTTTTGAAGGACTCTTGTCTGTTTCCTCGGAGTGGGATGAATTTTGCAGCTGAGATTTGGATGAGAGGTTCTAGCTTCATGTGGGATCTTAGATTTGGGATGGGATTTGGTTCAATAATCAAGAATTGAGGTATAAATATAGGGCTTTAAACTAAGCATTGGAGAGAGATTTAAACTCAGATCTATTGTCAGACTATATATGCATTTATCACTGAACTATGCCTTGATGTACAATTTATTATATATTAATTAATCATACAACAATAAATGCGTTTTTTTAATTGAAAGAATTAATATGGTGTAAACTTTTATTTCTAGAATTTCAAAAAAGAAATAGTGGACATATTTTTTTCGATAGAGAGTGTGTTTTTTTTTATATATTTATGTTTATTTTGAAAATCTCCATTTTTAAAGTTATAATACTAGAATATTAAAGTTGATATTTTGAAATAATATAATTTTGAGTTTGCAATCTATGTAAGTATATAGTTCTTCCATTCTATATACATGTACGCTTCGTTTCTTTTTCTTTTTTTCTTTTTTTTTTTTTTTTTTATATAGTTCTTCCATTCTAGTATAACATGTACGTTCCGTTTCTTTTCTTTTTTCTTTTTTTTTTTTTTTTACTTGTTTTTTTTTTTTTTTTTTTTTTTTTTACTTGTTACATATTATTGTTCTGCAAATCTCGATTAAGGTATTTTTATAACAAGTCACAAATCTCAGGAATTTTTTTTATAGGTTAAGCCGGCTCCGGCAGACCGAAATACAAACTAGAGTAATTTAATTTTTGACCAAAATGAAAGCAAGAAATTAAAGCAGATTCCAACCAACAGACAACAGTTGAGACTGAAACATCTATGTTTAATGAGGTCTCAACTGTTTTAAATTTTTAATGATTTTATTCATTAAAATATCTTAGCTTATTTAATAAAAAATTACATGGTGTATGCCATACCTTCCATTATTGACCATAATGGTCCAATTCACTATTATGTGATTCCAACAATAATGTTGATTTTAGAAAACAACTAGCTTTGAGTTGGCAATAATTTGATGTTGAAAAAATGCTGAGTGTGTTAACTATTAAATGTACAACCTAAGGAAATTAATTTGTCGTCTTATATAATTTTTATATTAAAGTAGTTTTGAAAAATGCATCAATATATATATACCTCACCAACAATTTGAATTATAAAAATTATAAAGGAAATAGTCATCGGAAAATAAAGATTTGGTTGTCAGTAAGGATCGCTTAAAACTTCAATTAAATAGAACTATTATTGACAATGATTGACATTATGAAAGGAAAAATTAACAATATTTGTAAAAGATTGAAATTGATTTGCTACTTGAGGTATTTTCGAAAAAATTAATCGTTTTGATAATTGTTAACTGTTATAATAGCATTTAGCTTTTAGCTAAATATTACATTAGTTAACTTTTTATAAAATGATATCTTTACTTTTAAAAGTTAATTCAAACGCTATATTACTGAACACTAGGGCGGCACCAGTCAAATTGATAAAAAAAATATTTATAAAATAGTTGTAAATTGATAAAAAAAATTTAAAAAAATGTATATTGAATGAATAAATTTAGATTTTTTAATCTAATTGACCACACTAAAAATCAAATTAAATAAATGACTCGGACTGAAATATCATTAAGTGTTTTGACCGGTGAAAATTATTTGAAAAATCTGTTGTTAAACACAGTCTTGAGTATTTGAAACACCCCGAATTTTTATTTTCGAAAACTTTCGAATTTTTAATAAATCAAAAATATCGACTTTCAACTATTTGGGCTATATATACGACTTTCAACTATTTTTGGGACTATATATATATCAAACAATCTCAATTCGAGCCCAAGTTTGCTGAGTTGGGCCTAAGCCCAAATTTAATCATCGGAATTGTCGATTTGAGAATTGATTTAAAATTTTGAGAAATAATTACGAAACCCCTTAATTTAAACTTATATGAATATGTAGAATTAATTATTCTTAAAACCAAATATTGTTACTATTAATATTTATTATTAATTATTGAGTAAATGAGAAAATATTATGGAACCAAACTAAATAATAAAATATAAAATCGAACTGGACTTTTAAACCAAATTGACCTTAATCGAAAACCACACAAACTCGAAAACCACACGAATAATCCGGAAAACCGAGTGAAAAACCTGCAAAAACCTGCAAACCAAACAAATGAGACCAAATCACTAAATCGGACCGAACCGATTTGAATCAAACCAGAATGTCCTAGATTTTTCTTTTTCCTTCTTTTCTTTTCCTCCTTCTTCTTCTTCAGGCACGCGACTCCTCCCCCTTTCCCTTCCGGATCCAGCCACTTGAGCTTCTCACCGATGTCTCCTCGCCGCTGCAAGTCCGGTCTTGTCACAGCGCCTCTCCGTTCAACTCTAATGCAAAAGGCTGTCGCTGGAAGCTGCGATCGCAACAGCCCCTCCTCCCTCTTTCTTCGATCGCGACAGCAGCGCCATAACTCAATGCCATCGAGTCCGCCACAGACCACGCTTGATCTCACTGTCTCCGTCCCCGGCTTGCGATTCAGGCGAGTGCGACTCTCTTCCATGGATTGGCAGCAACGTTGGTGGCGGCTCTATGCCCTGGCGAGCCGTTTCAACCAACGAGAGGGACTGATCTCGCTAAACCGACGCCGGAATCGGACTTCTGGCAGACGAGTCTAATGGTGTAAAGAGTGCTCAGTTTCGGGCAAGTTCGATTTTCCGACCACCGTGTACGGCAGCTGGCGGTAGCGGTCCGGCAACACTCCGGCGAGGCCCTGAGGGACAAAATATTCCTCTCTTCAAGCTGATCACGGAATCGTCGCTCGATTCTCAATTGGTACGTTCTAAGACAAAATTCTCAATTTTTTTTTGTATATAAAGAGCTAATTGATTAATGAATTTAATTGGGTTATTAAATAGATTGAATTGAATAATAAGAAATTAAATTATTGGAATAGCTTAAATGGATTTAACTTAAAATATATGAACATTTTATAGTCTTTTGTATAAATAAATTAGATTGATTAAGTGTGCGTATTTGGATAGCGTAACATGATTTGTTAACTGTTAAGGACTTCTAGAATAATGTAATTGTAAATTAAGTTTAGAACATTGTTCAAATTAAATTAATGATTTATTATTATGATTAGTGATTTAAGGAGAAAGAAATAAATTAGAATTAGTAATTAGTTAACTAGATAACCATTAGTTTAAAACTAGCGATTGTGCATAAGAAAAGTAAGGCGAATTTTAAGTTGGTTAACGGTTAGAATTCGAAATTTTGATAAATTAAGATTTGGGAGGCCTAGACCATTTGTTCGATATTTGATATAAAAATCGAATTGAATAGGTAGAGTAGTAAGTTATAATTAGTGATGGTTAAAAATATGTTTTAGCTTGTTTAACAAAATTAGTTTACCGCTTAAAAAGCTAATAATTTTAATTATTATACTTAATAAAATGATCTTATATGGATATTATAGAATAGTTGAAATTTTGGTTGAGTTGATTGATATTGTGTTATGGGAAGGAGGATGGGATTTTAAATTGATTGATTGCCCGACGGATGGGCGTGTGCATTGATTGATAAAGATATAATGTATTGTTGCATATGTGAGCAAGGTAGATAGTTCAATTTTTAGGGGAGGTGCTGCCGAAATTTTTGATTAAAAATTTAGGACTAAAATTTTTTTATTAACACTAATGAATAAGTTTATTTAGATTAAGTTCTATAATTTGGTATATAATAATATAGTGCTCTGATTATTTACCTATCTTTATTATTCATTTAATTATTTCATATTTATTTTATTTATTCATTATTATTGTTAATATTGTTATTTATTTTATTATTGTTGATTATTGTTAATACTTATTTTATTTATTATTTGCATTGATTTTGGGATGTTTTTAATTGTGCATTGCATTACGTGTTTTAATTGATTAATATGTCTGCATTTGATTTGCAAATGTTTGCAATTAATTGTGTGTGATAATGGCTATGCTTTGGTTTGTGTGGAATTGGGATGAAGTGGACCACCGTGGGTTTGTGAGGGACGGTTTGTGATTATGGATCCGAATATTTATATGATATTTGACCGTCGGCCGAAGAAAATGCGGAGATCGCCGCCCCCGTGCTGCAACCTGATGATATGGATTTATGTGGAAAACCACAGGATGGCTTCTTGTTGTTGCGCACCTGATTAATTCTAGATTTGATTGTAGCCGCAGGGTGGCCTCCTGTTGGTGAGCACTTGATGATCTTAGATTGGATGGAGACCACCGGGTTGCCTCCTGTTGGTATGGAAAAGAAAGACGGAATGGAAATACAATGAGAGGACTGGTTAGTGAGGATAAACCCAGTTGCGCCGTATGGGGGATCGGCTCCCTGGTGCACATGTATGAGGAGGGCGAGCCATGTGTGAGGACGGCTCGTTTGGGGGTTTCGGTGACGCCACAGACCAATTTCCACGTGATGTGATATTAATTGTGATTACTGGTGATATGTCATTTGTGTGACTGGCTGTATGAGCATATAACTAGTCGGACGACTAGATTAATATGTTTACACATTTGTGTGACTGCGTGTGTGGTGTAAAATTATTACTCCTTAGAAAACTCACATGTCTTGTTTGATTTTTTCAGGAAGTAGGTTTTTCCTTTAATCCAATTTAGGCTATGTTTCTTCAGCGCAGGGCAATAAAGAATTTTTTCTAGTTCCATAATTATTTTGCTATGTAATTATGTGTATGAAAGCTATGTATACTAACAGTTAAACAGTTAGGTGAACTCCGCAGTTGTAGGGATTTGTATAACTTTTAATCGTTTATTATTATAGGACGAGATATTAATGTGAATCCATATTTGTAAATGGTGATGGCTTGTTAATTAGGCCCGAACTGTGGAATGTTGTAGCGATAAATTCGGGCCGAGATTTATAAAAATCTTGAGGTTTAATTTTCATAATCATATGGACTGAAATGTTTAATATTATATTGAGATAGTAAAATTTTTAGTGTTTCAGGCTTACTAACGGGCCTCGGGGGCCTTTAAGCTTACCTGGGCCCCTAGTGCCGGTCGGCACACCACGGAAATGGGTCGTGACAAAGTTGCTCAGAGTTGGTATCAGAGCTTAGGTTTTAAGGTTTTAGGAACACAACCTGCGGAGTATATGGAAATTTCTTTATGTTGGGAATCGGCCGTAAACCAAATCATAAGGAAGGAACTTTGTGACTTTCCTCCCTAGGGATGGTGGAGAGACGCACTAGACCCTATGAGGTGGGAAAATCCCACACTTTATTGCGTAGATCTTTATGATTTACGAAAGGAAGTAATTAGAGGTTTGAAGTTGAAAATAGAACAATAAGATAATCCATCGCAATACCTATAGGGGCTAGAAGTTGGTAATCAACCTTAGAGGCTAGGGAATAGAGTAATACCTGATGGTGGTGGATTGGCCTGATCACCCAGTACACTACTTTTCATGTGAGCTCTATTCCTATCAGTGAATAGGATAGTATAGAGAATAAATAGGTTTTTCATTTGTATGGCGCATTGATGAACTTTGGATGATTAGGAATTAGTATTTTAGTATTCAGCTCGGCTACTGAATTTTTTTAGAATTTATTCAAAAGATAATCTTTTTATTGTTTTATTTACTTGATATTTGATATTTAAATTTAAAACCCAATTTTAATTTTGAATTCAAAATTGTGTTATCATTTTAATTTTGAATTCAAAATTGTGGTTATGATAAAATAATGTTGAAATTGATTTATTCAATATAGATAAATTATTTTTAAAAAGTTGTCTATTTATATCACGGGGCCAATTTGGATTAGACTTCATAAAATGAAATGATTTGGGATAGTAAATTAGAAAGATTTGAAAAGAAGAATAAGACAAGTGGTGATGATGATATTAAGTAAAGTAGACAGTTAGTGGCTAAGTAAGAACATAAACATTGGAAAGGTTTGAGGAGACAATTCTAGTTTAGAAGCTAGATTTCAACCAGAGTTAGAGTGTAGGACTGTCTATTATTAGTTAATTAAATTGAATTTGAATGAATAATCAATCAAATAAAATTTTAGAATGAATAATCAATCAAATATAATTTTATTAAGAATCAGTCGGTATAATATTGATGTAAGCTAATTTAGGAATTTAGGATAAATAATAATGTTAGGTTGAAATGCTGATAGTAAATGACTTATGATTTACAATGATAAGTAGTATAAAGGGGAACGAGTAGACGAAATAAGTAAGAAGAGAACTCTAACATCTTCATAGTGGACTGATAAGCAACATAGCTGGAATGTAAATTAGCAAAAAGTGTTATTACGAAAATCAATTTTATTGATAAGTTTTTAGGGTAACTTGAGAGATTAAGCTAATTAAAAAAAAAAAAATCTTTGTAGAGGCATGATAACTAGTGGTACAATGAGGTCATTAGATCAGGAGCTATCTAATAATTACACCCATCTATAATAAGAATATTATAGGGAAAACAAGACATATATAGGTAGAATCAAGAGAGTGAGCCCAAGACGCCTTGTGATATTAATAGACAATGAAAGTTACAAGACGATTTTTTTTTAAAAAAAAAAGTTATGGATTAAAGTAGTGGTTTCTGAAAACTTTTTTGATTAAAGAAAAGTTTTAGTAATAATAATAATGGTAAATTAAACGAGTTAAATCTTAATTATTAATAAGTAAATTAAATTCAGTCGTTTTGTATTTGGTAAACTATATGTTTAGGTTTCATAAAGGAATGCCTTAATAAAATTTAAATCTTCAAAAGGAAATTATATAATTTTAAGAAAAAAATAGATGACATATATTTATGCATTCTTTCTTGAATAAATCCGGTTTTTTTGTAAAAGTTTATTTAAAGCACAGATTTTTCTAAAGATTTCAGTAGCTGACTGAAAAATAGTAATTGGAGATTTAAGGTAATGAACTCAAGTTCTGTAAGTTTTAACCTAGGAGGTACTAAATAGGATGGTTGTGCGATAGAATTCAATTAGAATAACCTGACTATTTTTCTTTCCTCGGTTCATATTATCACTCTTGAGCTATCTCCTAGTAATGGAAGTAATTTCTTATGACTTTGAATTCCCTATGTATCCATTTCTTACCGTCTCCTGTTAGATTTCAATTCCGAGGACGAATTGTCTTTAAGGGGGGGAGATTGGAAACAACCCCGAATTTTTTTATTTTTCGAAAAACTTTCGAAATTTTTAATAAATCAAAAAATATCGACTTTCAACTATTTGTGGCTATATATATATCAAACAATCTGCAATTCGAGCCCAAAGTTTGTGAGTTGGGCCTAAGCCGCAAATACATCATCGGAATTGTCGATTTTTGAGAATGATTAAAATTTTTGAGAAATAATACGAAAGACCCCGTTAATTTAAGCTTATTATGAATATGTATGAAATTAATTATCTTAAAACCAAATAATTGTTACTATTAATATTTTTTATTATTAATATTGAGTAAATGGAGAAAATATTATGGAACCAAACTAAATAATTAAAAATAAAATCGAACTGGACTTTAAACCAATTTGACCTTTCGAAACCACACAACAGCTTGAGAAAAAAAAAATAAATAAATTTAAAAAAAAAAAAAACCTGCAAACGCAAAACCAAAATGAGACCAAATTCAACTAAATCGGACCGAACCCGATCCGATCAAACCCGGAATGTCCCCTAGATTTTTCTTTTTCCTTCTTTTCTTCCCTTCTCTTCTCAGGCCGCGCGACTCCTCCCCTTCCCCTTCCGGATCCAGCCACCTGAGCTTCCTCGCCGATGTCTCCTCGCCGCTGCAAAGTCCGGTCTTGTCACAAGCGCCTCTCCGTTTCAAGTCTTACGCGAAAGGCTTTTGTCCGCTGGAAGCCTGCGATCGCAACAAGCCCCTCCTCCCTCCTTCCTTCGATCACGACCAGCAGCGCCATATACTCAGCGGCCAATCAGAGTTCGCCACAGACCCAGCTTGATCTCACTCCCTCCTTTCCGGCTTGCGATTCAGGCGAGTTTGCGACTCTCTTCCATGGATTGGCAGCAACGTTTGGTGGCGACTCTATGCCTGGGCGAGCGCGTTTAACAACGAGAGGACTGATCTCGCTCAAAACCGACGCCGGAATCGGACCTTCTGGCAGAAAAAAACGAGTCTAAATGGTGTAAAAAGACGAAAATTGGAGGCGGGTGGTGGTGACCTTGCAATTTTCTAGGCGGTTTCACTTTTCCGGCCACCGTGCACGGCGGTCGGCGGCAGCGGTTCGGTGACCGGCCGGCGGAACTCCGGCGAGGCCCCGAGAGACAGAATCCTCTTCTCTTCGCGCTAATCATGGAATCGTCGCCCGATTCCCAATGGATACGTTCTAAGACTCAATTCTCAATTTTTATATATATATAATTAATTGATTAATGAATTTAATTGAGTTATTAAATAGACTAAATTGAATAACAAGAAATTAACTTATTGGATTAACTTAAAAAAATATGAACATTTATAGTCTTTTGTAAATAAATTAGATTGATTAGTGTGCGTATTTGGATAGCGAACATGATTTGTTAACTGGTTTAGGACTTAGGACTTTAGAATAATGTAATTGTAAATTAGTTTAGAACATTGTCAAAATAATTAGCATGTTATTAATTATGATTAGGTGATTTTAAGGAGAAAAATAAATTAGAATTAGTTTAATTGTTACTAGATAACCATTAGTTTTAAAACTAGCCGATTGGCATAAGAGAAGTAAGGCGAATTTTAGTTGGTTAACCGGTTAAGAATCGGAAATTTGATAAAATTAAGATTGGGAAAGGCCTAGCCATTTTCAGATATTGTTTATATAAAAATCGAATTTGAATAGGTAGGTAGTTATAATTAGTGGATGGTTAAAAATATGTTTTTTTTAAGCTGTTTAACAAATTAAGTTACCACCGTAAAGCTAAATAATTTAAATTAAATTAATGACTTAATAAAATGATCTTATATGGATATTAATTAAGAATTAGTTTGGTAAATTTTTGGTTGAGTGTTTGAAATTGTTGTTATGGAAGGAGGAATGGGATTTTAAATTTGATTGATTGCCCGACGGTATGGGCTGTGGTGCATTGATTGATAAAAGATATTAATGATATTGTGAAATATGTGGAGCAGGTAGATAGTCAAATTTTTTAGGGGAGGTGCTGGCCGAAATTTTTGATAAAAAATTAGAGACATAAATTTTTATTAACAACAATAATTAATAGTTTATTTAGATTAGTTCTATAATTTGGATATATAATAAATATAGTGCTCTGATTATTTACTATCTTTCTTATTTAGATAAATTCTATAATTTGATAGCTAATTATTTATTTATTTTCATTACTATTGTTTATTATTATTATTATTTATTATTATTATTGATGTTTGTTGTTAACACTATTTACTTATTTATTTGCTTTTGATGTTGGATGTCTACATGTGCATTGCATTACGATGTTTAACTGATCAACATGTTTGCATTTAAATTGCAATACTTGATTAATTGTGTCGTGATAATGCTATGCTTTGTTTGTATGGAATTGGGATGAAGTGGATCACCATGGGTTTGTGAGGACGGTTTGTGATATGGATCCTGAATACGATATGGTACTTGACCGTCGGTCGGGAAAATGGGAGATCGGCGCCCCCTTGTGCACCTGATGATATAGATTATATGGAAATTCACAGGATGGCTCTTTGTTGTTGGCCCCACTACTCTGATAATCTTAGATTTGATTGTAGCCCGCAGGGTGGCGCTCCTTGTTTGTGAGCAACTTGATGATCTAGATTGGATGGAGACCACGGGTTGGCCTCCTGTTGGTATGGAAAAAAGAAAAGAGAGAATGGAAATACAATGAGAGAACTGGTCAAGTGAGGATTAAACCAGTTGGGCCGTATGGGGGGATCGGCTCCCTGGTGCACATGTATGTGAGAGGATGAGCCATGTGGGAGGACGGCTCATCGGGGGTTCGGTGACTCCACTGACTAATTTCCACGTGATGTGATTACATGAAGATGTTATGATTGTGAGTGCTGGTGATATGTCATTTGCGTGGCTGGTTGCTTGAGCATATAACTAGTCGGATGACTAGATTGATTTATTTACATGTGTGTGACTGCGTGTGTTGTGCAATATTTAATACTCATTAGAAAATTCACATGTCTTGTTTAAATTTTTCAGGAAGTAAGTTGCTCTTTAATTCGGTTTAAGATATGTTTCTTCGCCGCAGGGCTAGTAAGAAGTTTTCCTGGTTCCATAATTTTCGCTAAGATCCATAATTATTTTTACTATGTAATACTAACAGTTTAGTGACTTCCGCAGTTGGTAGGATTTGTAATACTTTTAATCGGTTTATTATTAATAAAGACCGAGGATAATTAATGTGAATCCATTTGTAAATGTGATGCCATTGTTAATTAAGGCCCGAACTGTGGAATGTTGTAGCCGATAAATTCGGGCCGAGATTTTAATAAAATCTTGAGGTTTATTTTTTCCATAATCATATGGACTAAATAAATGTTTATAATTATATTGAGATAGTAAATTTTTATAGTGTTTCAGCTACTACGC